>CAFUXE010000380.1:449873-461781 GCA_903364295.1 Serranus cabrilla | reverse complement strand
CATCTATACTCATTTATGAACTGTTGTTAATTGGCAAAAGTGCTATGTAAGTTTGCATTGGTACAGGTAGTATGTTTGCCATAGATTCATTCATTATCTATGCCCCTTCATCCACCCCGTACCCTCAATCTACCAACCAATCAGCTGTTCACCTCTCGTCTTTACAATTGTTGCATGTTAAACAACTTGAGAGAGAGGTTGGGTGAGTAGAAAACTGAGGAGGGGGAGGAAAAGAGTAAAGGGGATTAATTGTTATTACTCTGGTGTAGGTGTCTTAAGCATTTTCCAGTGTGGATGGGCAGTAACTGGGACTTAGAAAACCATGAAACACACACTTGTTTGTTCTCTAGGCCTTCATATGAAATATTAAGAGAAAAGTTGTGTGTACATGTAGCCCTTTTTTCTTAGATCTGGTAGATCATCTTGCAACCCCTTAGGGCTCCCAACCCTGAATTTGGGAACAATTCTGTCATACACTTGTGTCTTACAGCTGCTGGTTAGGAGGACAGTTTTGTTTGTTTTTTCTCTTTTGCGACATAATTTAAAGTTGAACATGATCATGGTAACACGATGGATGTATATTGACATAAATGCTGTCTAATGTAGCCTTAACCTTAAAAGGAAAAGAGAGGGTCATATATTAGAAAAGACCCAGACAGAAGTCATTGTTACTTGTAGCCCCTGTGTGGCCTCTGTGGCCTTCGTTTCCACTGTGCAGTGACACAGCAGCATGACATAATTAGAATTGTGTGTGCGTGTGCGTGTGTGTGTGTGTGTTGTAATTAGAGTCATGTCAGTGAGTAAATGTGCTGTGACCCAGGCCTCTGTCAGGCCACAACATACTGACGCCATTACACACACACACACACACACTCATCACCTCTATGCTGTATTTGACTGCTTCACAATCACAGGAACCACTGGCAATGCCTGCTCAAAGACCCTTGCCAGGTGGATGGATGGTGTGTGTGTGCATGTGCATACAGGGTGTGTGACACAAAGGGCAGAGTAGGAATAACTGATGGCAGCATGAGCGTGACGCCTTCGCCTTTTTAATGCTCATTCCCTCATTCGTCCTTTGTCCTCTGTCAAACTCAAATGTGGGACACTGACATGATGGTTTTAGGAAAGAATTAGCAGAGCGACTATAGTATCCTACATATATACTCTTCATTTGGTCACTTTTATCTTTTACTTCAAGCATCCATCTCTTTCTCCATTCTTGCACTACTTTCTTTCCACTTGTTCCTCTCTCTACCTCAACACCCTCTTGTAATGTTCCCTCCTTTCCTTCCTTGCCGTTTACCTCATCTCGGTGCTCAGAGCAGTCATGGCGATGAAGGGAAAACACTCAGGTAGGCAAAGCAAATGTCAGAGCAAATGGTCGCTCCCTCGGGAAGGAGTGAAGAGGATTCCTTCTACCTTTTTTTCCCTTCCCTCTATTTCATTTTATTATTTATAATATAACATTACACCAGCTCACACTGTCAGAAATTGTCATAATAAAGGGTGCGTCTGCTGTGCTGAACAGTACAGTAATACTGTATGTGGTTTGTACACTGAAGGACATAATTAAACATTTGTGTTGCACTTTTTGCTCAAACACCATTACAATAATAAAGAGCAATGTAGCAAAGAAAATATCAGGGGAAAAAAAGGAAAACTTGCCACTTTTCTTAATTTTTGCCAAAACATAGTGTCCGTGAAAATACATAGGTACATGTGTTTAATAATCGAAAGTTTGATGTTGTTTAATGAACAAGGTTTCAATGCTGACCAATCTGGAAAGCAACCTTTTCTATGACCAACATTTTGGATGGGGGCATTAAAATACTAACTTTCATTCTTTTGAATTCAAGAATGCCAATGTTGGCTGTTTGGTTTCACTTTCTGGTCCAGAAAGAAATATCTTGAAAACCTGCAGTAAAATTATGCACTGGCATACATGATTCTCAAATCATTATGATTATTACTAACTCATCTCCGTCTGTCTCTCCAGCCATGGTCAGACAAGCAGTAGTGCAGCTGACCATTATACCTGGCTTAAATTTAGCTGTAATGCCACGTGATGCCATCTGGAAAGTACGCAATGCTGGTACTAGTACTTTGTAACATTCATTCATTCATTTTCTGTTACTGTTTATCCGATTCCGGGTCGCAGGGGGCTGGAGCCGATCCCAGCTGCATTGGGCGAAAGGCAGGGTACAACCTGGACAGGACGCCAGTCTATCACAGGGCTGACACATAGAGACAGACAACCATTCACGCTCTCATTCACTCCTACGGGCAATTTAGAGTCACCAATTAAACCTGAGCTGCATGTTTTTGGACTGTGGGAGGAAGCCGGAGTACCCGGAGAGAACCCACACACACACAGGGAGAACATGCAAACTCCACACAGCAGGGCCACAGGCCGGGATCGTAACCACTACTAATACTGTAGCATAAATCAGCCATATTCAATGGCCCAAAGCACACACCAAACATGTAATCATGACAGGTGTCATGATGCTGCTGTTGGGTGTTCACCTTTGGTCTTGTTTTGCCAATACTTCATACCAATTGGCATAGTTAATGATCACACTAAAACTTCAAGTTACGATAATGTTGGAGTGTTTGATATAATATCTCTCTCTCTCTCTCTCTCTGATTGCTCCCAGAGGGGTCTGTAGTTGCTGAAACAGTTGTTCTCACCCATGAGGCAACATCATTAATGGTGCATGCACAACCAACAGCTATCATAATATTATGATCCATAACTACAGACACTGAGGAAAAGAGAAAGAGAGAGAGAGAGTGTGTAGAGGGACATAACAGCAGTAGGCCTCAGTGAATTACACTTACATCTCTCCACTCTCGCCGGCTCTATTCATCTGGGGGTGATCTAGGACGGCGTGCTTCCTATGAATTATAGAAACGAGCCCATAATAAAGCGATAAATATATTTCTCAAGGAGAGCCACCGAGGCATTAACTGAGACATTAGCATAGGCTGCGTCCGCTCTCTATCTAACACGGTGATTAACTAACAGCGCGTGTGTTTGTGTATGGATCTTAACATATGGTGCGTGCACAGTAAGAACAGGAGGGTAAGAGTGTGTACACGGGTGATTTTAAAAGAGTGCCTATGGGTGTGTGTATTCGTGTGCATTTAAATTCAGAAGGGAGATATGAGTGATCAGCATTTTTTTATTTGTATGTTATATGTATGTTTTTTGCAAACGTTAGTGTCTAATAGATTACAATAGGCGTTCACTTTTGTATGCATGTGTTTTTCTATGCATATACATATATGTGTGCTCTTGTGTGCTGATGTGTAAATCTGTGCATACATGCAAGTCTCCACTCTATAAATAAGCCCCCCTTTACAGAAAGCTAGTGCCTTTAAATGCATGTTGATGTGGAATTAAGTCTGCGCGTCCCCTCAACGTGAGGAGAAAACATATTTATCCCGGATAATAATGCAAATAACATATTTACACCTGGTTAACAATATAAACCACTTGGAAATATCTTATGAGTTTTTCTCCAAGTCCAGTAAATAAAATCGCCTCATTAGCATAGAGCATGGAGTGTATATGGAATGAATAACACTTAACTCCTGTGTTGGGTGTCATCATTTACAGCAGGCCTCACAATGGCTGCCAAGCACCTTCATTATGTGGTGTTACCATGTGTGATATTTAAAGATAGATACATGGATACGCTGTGATTTTTGTGCCTGTGTATGTGTGTGTTTATGAGTCAGTAATGCACCATTTCACCCCTAAATAATTCCACTGCTTAGTGAAAGAGGAGCAATAATGAATTGCAATGTTTCTCAGGCCCTCTATAGGAAATGTGTGACTTTTAGTTCACATTAATCTTCCCCCCGATGTGTAATAACAATGCATCATATATTATCTTCTGTATTTAAGCAAGCTATTGGTTAAGCTGTCCACAGTGTTAGAAAAACATGTCTGTGTTTATTACATTTTACTTTTAAAACTACACTAATCAATATTAAAGTTATCACTGAATTGAATAATATGCCTATTGAGAGAGGGCTCGCTTACAGTGATGAGCCAGGACATAATAATCACATGATCCATCTGTTGTCTCACTGCTATCAACTATATTTAGCTAAAAACGCTCATAAAACCTCTGTGTATCTGCACAGCACCAAAGGTAACAATCTCGTAATGGTAGCATTGAGCAGCTTTTGAGCCTTATGAGGAGTTGTTGGGGATAAAAACTGGGCTAAAAAGTGATTGAAGATTGGTGTACAAAGACATCATTCCAAATCAAGCAACAACCTCCATGCCTTAAAAGTGAACCAAATGCAGAGTTGCCTTCTTTCTAATGGCCAGCAGGGAGCGACTCCACTGCTCGCAAAAACAAGTCCTCAGTAAACATTTTCCTAATGAGCTTATGGACTCAATCACTAGGTTCTTCAATACAGAATGATGTTCATGTGTATATTACAGCCCCATTTAGAGTAAAGCAGCAGATAAAGCAGAGTATGCTTTATGGCATTGCTACCTTTAAGTCTGTGCTCCAGTTTTAAAATATTCTCTTAACTTGTTTGAGTATATAACTACAAATACAAAAATATACTTTGATTTCATAAACCCTTGTCACTGCGCATGTCTGTACCTGCTTGAAATATCTGTTTCGATCATGATTTCTCTCCTGTGTGTTGTTATTTTACGGAAAAAAACCCTCTAAGTTGGGCTGCAAGGCGTCCTTCGATGTCATAAACTCCCGGGGCGAGGCAGTATATATAAGGGCGTGATATTTAAATGATGCTCATTTCCAGCCGCCACATTTATCAATGTGCTGTGATTGGAGAGATATAAACATTTGATGAATCACATGTAAACTATATCATCAGAGGATTTATACACTTGGATCTGCGCTGGTGAGTGTGTTTTGAGGTCATGAAAGAGAGAAACATTTCAGTTGCCGAAGAACATGTTCAGCATTGAGTTGTACTAAAAGACACTCAGAGGACTTTACTGGTTGTTCATATTGCACCTTGATAACTGGCTAGCTAGCGTGCACCCTTTTATCAAAATATGGTCATATCCATCTCAAAATGCCAACTTTGAGGCATCAAATTTTAATCCAGTTTAATCTATAAACTAATGGGTGACGTCATGGTCACTATGTACACTTTTTTTAGAGTCTATGCTTCAATTGAATGGTAACATTGCTCCATGTCTGGTGGATGTTTAAAAAAAAATTATGTTTAAGTTTACGAGTGAAAAATTCACATTCACAACAAGGAAAAGGGAGAGAGCCTGGAAAAATGATTCTGGAGTCCCTCGTGAGTTTTGATAGTCACTTTGGCCTATTACACAAAAACACATTGTACATGTAGCTAGTTTACTGCTGACATCTGTATAGACACTGAATAAAAACAGACTAACCAAACAGTCCAGCAGTAAGATTTGGGTGAATGACACAGTTTGAGTGCAATTTTTTATTCTACCAGAGAAGTACTGCTGAAGCTGCTTTTGCTAAAATGCTTTTCAGGTTTGGAAGTATGACTCGCCCTCCAGAAATCAGCACTGTTAAGACTGTCTTCTCTTATTCAACACCACAAATTTGCTTCTCGTTCAGCAGAGTTTAAACTAACATGAAAGCTTTGCATGGATTTCTTCCTCTGAACAAACTTTTTGACTTTTTTTTAATGTGAAAGCTTTGATGGATGGATGCATGTATTCACAAAATCTTAATGATGGCATTTGCTACTATACACATACAGTATGGAGACATTTCTTCCTTCCTGGGAGGTTAATTAAGAAAGTCCCAGTCTTTCTGTCCCAACATCAATCAAAACTCCTCCAAACAGTGGGGAGGAATGGAAGTCTCTCCATCGTTTCCTTTCTCCCTCTCCTCCTCTTTCTTCTCTATTTGCAAGACTGCCTTATTAGCCCAGCAGCTTCTTGTCCTCACTAGATGAAGACCGGTCATTTTTATGTTTGTCTGTCCTTGCCTATGTGTGTGTGTGTGTGTGTGTGCTCTGTGTGTATGTGCAGTGGAAGCCACTTCACCTCCCCATCAACTGAACATCGCTCCCTAGTTTGTGTCTAATGAGCGATGAGCGCAGCACAGCCACTAATGACGCATCTTTGTGTGTGTGTGTTTGTGTGCGAGTGTGACTGTATACATTAAGTGTGTGTGTGCATGTGTGTGTGTTTTAAGCAACTATGGCGCTAGTTAGCAGTGTGGGTGTGTCTTGTAGTAGCTGGTTTTGATTCGGTGCGTTCCTGATGTAAGGCACCAGAGGTCGCAGGGTCAGGCCAATTACTTCCTTGTTGAGAGATGTCTGCTCTTTGATTCGTCGATTCCAAAGGTTGCTGGGGTTCTGAGGGTTCTGCTCGGGGTGTGGGGGGTCTGCTGGGCGCCGATTAAGGAGGTGTTAATTGGAGCATGTTGTTTGGACCAGGCAGGGATGTGTGTGTGTGTGTTTGTGTGTGTCTGCAGGTTGGCTTGTGACCAGTAAGATTGCAACTGTGCTAATTTGGCATAAATTATTATATAGTTATGTGCATGTACATTTCTGTGGACACTCACAATGAGATAACTTCTATTGTTCCTGTGAGAATATTTGTTGTGGAACAAAAGTAAATGTACATGTCTAGTGGACTTGTTGCAGTGTGTCTTATTAATGTGCGACACACACCTTTTAAATGCAAAGTCTACAGAGCCGTCGGTTTCCTTCAACTCTAGACACATAAGAAATGGCAGCGCTATCATCTCTGTCCCACAGAAGCATCTCCTCCTCTGAAAGCCACCATTAGACAACAGAAACTCACTTAATGGTTTCCTCACTGTCCCTGTAAGTCCACGTGTTGGCTCAATCATTTTAAATTGCTTCTATTGTGTTTGAATAATTTTTGGAAATTAACTTTCTTTTACCAGCCAACGAGGCCAGTGCATTCTTAATTCTCCTCATCACAATATGAATCAGATTCCGATATTTTCATTGTTTCCTCCTGACCCCTCCTCTGTTGCTTTTGGGAGCCTCGGCTGGACGGCAGGGGTGAACTGGTGCATGTAACAAGTAACTAAAATTCACATGCACAAGTTCTGCCCGTTAACTTTTATTAATTGGTTAACTATTTTAAAAACAAGAATACATTTGGAGCAGGTTTATAATTTAGCAAAGTTTTAGCAAAGTCACTAATTACTAGAATAAGTAATATTCCTGACTAGTGATGCAACGCTCCAATATTTATAAATGTAAAAAAAAGTGTTTAACTAGTGTGTTTGTAGTTGTAAGCTGCTATATATTATTGTATTTAATATATTGTTTACAATTTTTTTTTTTCATTTTATGCAGTTGGCTCTGGTATAATTAAATTTTATTTCCAAATTTTGAGCGATTTGTTGCAGCAGTTAAAAGGTTTGCAATTGTAATTCCTATTAATTTTTGAGCATTTTTCTTCTTAATTTTCATTTTAATTAATAATAAATCACTACATTTCTATGTAATTGTTTTGCCTTTTGTTTTACAAAGCCAGGAAAGCAATGTTTAAATCAAGCCTGATGTTGCTTTACATTTAAATCATTGTTCTAGTCATTTTCAAACAGTGAGGCCTATTAATTAAACACTGCTATAGGACCAGTAATCGCCCCCCTGGATTGGTGCGTCCCGATTTTCTGACATCACTTTACTGAGTTAGGTGCCGAACAAACCTCGAAGGAGGGGCTGTTCACTACAGTGAGAATAGCTGGTCCACCTTAAAACTTGGGCCACCTTAACTGAGTATAAGCAGTAGTTGTTGCTTACTTCAGAGCTAACTCCCTTCACTTTAATCAGCTAGTGGCAGCGAGACACAGGGACTTGGCTTGGGTCTGGAGGAGCTGTGGGGTTTATTCACTGACAGAAAGCCTGAACTGTGCACACACACACACACTGCACTGCTGCATCGACTGTTAAAAGCCAATGTTAACTTCATAATCACCGCTCGCTGTGTTCGTGTGGATGAGAGACTGCAGGCAGAGCTGTTTGAAATATTGTTTTCTACATGTTTAAGCTTGTTGAAAAAGTGTACTGCGTATTGGCTTTTCACTCTGTAATAAATTCATGTTACACCATGATGTTAAAAAGTACAGTGAAAAGGCATTGTTAACGTCAACACTTATAAATACCCTGGCCTTTAATAACCTATCCCTGGGATCTGTCTAATACCAGGTTTCAGGAACCATCCCTAACAAACAATCTGTTCTATACAAGAATATAAGATGTAACCAGTGTTCTTGTTTAAGTTGAAAAAATGATTGCAGATACCATTCCACCTCTCAGTGTATAAACCAACTGTGTCAGAGAAACTCATCTGACCATTATAACATGTCCATGATCACTGCTCTTATCTTGAATCATTTCATCACTAAATATATAGGTTTTCTTATATGTACGGTCTTTAACCTTCATCTCATTACTAGTGGTTATATATATATGATGACGGTTAATACTGTGTATACTGTACATGTATGTGTACTGTTCCTCAGTGTGACTGTCATCAGGAATGGACAATTTGCCGTGAAATGAGTTTTGGTGCGCACACATCAGTTTTTGTGTGTGCGTGTCGTCCACACAGCACAATTTGGCGTGTGTGATGAGGTATTGAACTGGGCAGCTTCTCACTGGGCTCGTTTCACTTGTCATAAAACATACTCCCTTTATTGGCCTGGCCATTTACACACACACACACACACACAACCACACACACCACGCACTTAGTGCCATGTTTCCCCTTAATCCACTTCTAACAGGACAATCTCCTGGGTTTTGACTTGTACAGCTGGGTGTGTGTGTGTGTGTGTGTGTGTTAATACTAGGATCAATGGTGTGTTGTTGTCAGAAAAGTGTGTATTTAAACTACAGGGCAGTCCAGGGAGCAGGAAGATGGAGAGGGGATGGGAGGAGGTAGAGAGGGAGGGATGAGATATTTAATGTGTTTGCTCTACTTGCTGTTAAGTAATGATTCCCATATCCACCAAACCCCTGGAGGGGAAAGTTGTTCATGTTCACAAATCAAGACTGAAGTGTCCCAGAGAAAAATACAAGCAGAATTAATTTTACTACATCTTTTTGCTCGAAGCATTAGTTTAAAATATATACAGTCTGCTCTTATCATCTCGTAGAAATTACTTATTGCCTGTGTTCTAGTTGGAACCTGAGTAATAAGGTTCTATCAATTCACAAAAAGAAAAGAGAAGCAGTTACAAGGCCCTCAGACTGTAACAGCTCTTAAAAAGATGACGCTGACTAAGAAAAGCACTTTCAAAATTTAGAAGAGGCTCAACTTTTCAGAAGTGTCAAGTGATATACCGGTTTACATGAAACAACAACACACACGGACAACCGTTAATAAATAGATTGGTCATGTTAATATCCATAACTAAGCAGAATGTCATTATCAGCTACAGCAAGCAAGAAAACAGAAGCAGGGTATTGCTGATTGGATCACATATAAATGATTGGTGGGATAATTGAGCAGTGATTGTGTCCGGCTCACTTAGCCTCGCCCTTCACAGAAAATGCACTACACTTTCTTCATGTATCATCATCAGTAAAGAAGGCAGAGGAGTAGCTAAACATTTGACACACCGAGCGAGAGAGCAGGAGAGGGAAACACCTTTGTTAACTGCTGACCTAAAGCAGCTGAGAGCAGAACCAAAAAGCACGATACGATACGATACGATACGATACGATACAACTTTGTCAGTTTGCACTGAAATTCAGTATGGGTCTCTGGGAACAACTTTAAAAGAAGGAGCAGCTACGAGTGCTTTCAAGCGTCGTGTTGCAACAGCCTGTGGTGAGCGGTCCATACAGGAGTCCAGCATCTGTCAGACTGACCATCTCATCGTCTATTGGCAATTATGAGTAACAAAAACATTATAAAGACAAGCAACTGGGGAGTTGAAAGGAGATATCAGTAACCTGAAGACTTTATCAAATCTACACAACCATGTAGATGCATGAAGAGAGAGAGGGGCTGATGTAGGTGTGATGAGTTTATGAAATGAGAGACATAATGAGTCAAGTAGAACAGCAGCAAGAAAAAACATCTTCAGACTGCCTGCCTCAGGGACACAGATACTACACTGACATGGGATTTCTAATAATTACGTCTAACAGGCAGCATTTGTTCTTTGGATATATTACAACTATCTGTCATGTCAGGTATTTAATTGCTTCAGGGCTTCGCTGACATAGCATGTTTCACAATAATACATCTGTGGCATGCATACAAAAGTGCACAAAAGGCAACAGATGTGTTTGTAGGGCTTGGGCCGACTATATATCAATCATTCACATGAAACAGTACTCAGTATTGCATAACTTAAAGTTGATAAACACATTAGTAGTTATACAACATTTGACATGTTTCCACAGTGAATGTTCTTGTTGCTCCAGTACCATGTTTTGTCACAGTGGTTTATTCCATCTTGTTGCAAGATGCTAAAATGAACCATAAACAAGTGGAAACAGTTGTTTCATGAGAGAATTGTGCACATTTTAATGACAACGTTCCCAGCAAAAAAACAAAAAGGATTTTAACACCAAATAAAAAGAGTTATTTACAACACTAACAAGCCTGTAGAAGCATTGGAGCATGGGACATAACATCTGTATAAAACCTCTCTGGAGGGGCTGACTGGTTGAAAACAAAAAGAGAAGAAGAAAAAAAGGCTTCTGCTAATTACAAACTGAAAGAACCATTTTTTGGTCAACAACAGAAGTGTGAGTTAGGTAGCCATTTGTGTAGGTTATTTAAAGATAACAAAGAACTTTACTTATTTTCCTCCATTACTCAATAGAATTGTACTATATTATTTGTTATTATTATACACCATTGCTCATTATATTAAACAATTCAAGAATTGGAAACTGGAAAAAACTAATTAATAAATTATCAAAGCTAAATAAACATGAGTGTAAACATGTTTGTTCTGCATCAGTAAATTGCTGACCATCTAAAAATTGAATGAATCAAAATCAAAATTAAAATCTCTCCAACACCATGACATAAAATCAAGAAAGCATTGTATGTTCTGTAAAAAAATGTTTTCATGATGGCACATAAGGGAAAATATACACGCCAATACAGATAAATACAAGTTTCTATGATTTTTTGGCCAATAAGATTGACCCAATATCAGCATGAAAGCAGTGCAAAAACAATACTGTAAGCTTCCACAGTGGATGCTTACAGTCATAAGCTGAGAGGATGAGAAAGGGAACAGTCCCGCCTGCTACTGTCGGTTTGGGACGGGCTCTGATGGATCAAACACACTCTGTGATCAACAGCAGGCCAGGAGACAGCTTCAGACACACAGACACACTCATGCAGACAGCTATGTGTGCATATGTGTGCCTGTAAACACACTTTTTCAGACCTTGCATACCCATAAAAACAAATAAACATAGGATATTCCTGCACACACACCTGCACATGTCAACATTGGAAAAAAAAAATACATCTTCACATCCTGCACATTCACACATATAGAAACAATGTGTGTGCACACATTCACATGCCAGCATAAAATGGCATGTGTGCACCTATATGCGGACATGCAGACAAAGAATTGCCAACATACACACAAACACATACATCCCAGACTTTCTTCTCCAAGGTAGGTCTGCACCCCCCCGGTACCTTCCCTCAGTGCTGGGATGGGGCCATTCATCCATCCTTTCTCCCTCCCTCAGCGCCTACCACTTTATTTATTTATTCACTAGCTCACGGCCGGTTTGTTTTTTAAGCAAGACAAATTGAAAGGAATAAAAGTCCAGGCTTGTACAGGCTGCTGCTCCTATTGCCTTTGTGTCAGAAGGCAGCACACAGGGTTATGAATCACGGTGCGTGCAAGGGTGTGTGTGGGGCGGGTGGGTGTGTGTGTGT
>CAFUXE010000380.1:417847-441214 GCA_903364295.1 Serranus cabrilla | reverse complement strand
ACACACACAGACACACACAGACACACACACACAGCTCCAATAATCATGCCATTGAATCAAATATATAATCAGAGAGGAAATGTCTCCTCGTCACCACCATGCTATAATCCAGCAGGAATTGGAATTGGAAAACTTATACAAGGGTTAGCCGGTGCAGTGGGATGGTGCCCCAGGGCCTCAGCACAGCAGGAAGGAGGGAGAGGAGAGATAGTGGGGGTGAGCAGATGACACGAGAGAGTGAGAGATATGGACAGAGAGAGAGAGGGAGAAGGGATACAAAAGAAAATGGAAATGAAGAGTGGATTATGATTTAAAAAAGAAGAAAGAGAGGCATTACAGGCAGAATGAAAGGAACCCGGTGAGAAAGAAGGAAGAGAAAACAGGTGTATAAGTACGTCCTTCCCCGTGTTTGACATACTGCTCAGGGTGTTACAACCCCACACAGCCCCACCCGTCCTCTTCTTTAACATCTCAGCAATCTGCAGCGTTTCATAGGAGAGGGTCTCTGAGCTCAGGTTAACTGCTAGCCCCGGGGCTCGCAGTAACACCCACCCACTCCTCCTCCTCCACCACCACCACCCTCAACGGAAAAAACGGCCAACTCAATGGCACAGTGAAATTAGTCACATGGGTATGGTGAAATAAGAAGCACAAATATCCTCTTAAATTTGTTTTTTTCTCAAATATTAGACTTAGTTTCATTAATTCGTGTAAATTTTAACAGAAGAGGTTGGAAGTTTTCAGGTACATGGTGGAAATCAAGTTCACCGAAATGGGTTCTTTGATGAGGAATTGTGCTTACATAAAAACAAACCATGGAATAAAAGCTTACATGCTTTTGTATCTTTATCTGTTACTAAATGGATAAAATGTGGTCATAAGACATCATCTGCTTCATTCAAGCTTGATGAGCTGTTTGACTACCAGCTGACTAGTTACGTCCAACTGTAGCTATACAGGTGTAAAATGCAGCCATTTCAACTTAACAGTACACTGGTCATACACTCATCCCATCATTTGCTTTTGCAACTACCTCTGCCAACCCCTCCTCCTAATTGTGTGCCCGGCTTTTGGGATTGTTGATATCAGATTGGGGGCCCTCTCTTACACACAGCACAATGCAACTGTCCTTGCTTGTTTCAAACCGTTGCAGTTGTAATTTTCATGCCCACAGTGTGTAAGTAAATGTACCTGCTCCCACCTGTCCGCCTCTCAGTGTGTTGTCCTTAAAAAGAGGTGTGGTCATGCACACTGTTGGCGCATTGCTGTGCACAAAATAACTGTGCGGTTAACTCGCCACAACCTGGTTGTAAGATGCACCTACAAGCGGTTTCACGTGTGTGTACTGTGTGTACAGGAGAGTTCCCTCCTCCTCAGTTAGATTGGTGCAGATTGGTGTTAGTTATTGGTGCATTTGGAGCTTTTGATTGTAGTCTACAGAGTGAAACTGAAGGACACAAATTTCATCTTTATGATACGATCAGATCATCAGAACATCACTGACAATGATTGACTTTAGTTGGATGAAACCTGCGTCACAGGCCAAGGTCAAGTCAAACAACCAATGATGTACAATATTTGACTGGATCAGTCATTCAGCATCCAACCTCTCCATTCACATGACTTCCTCACAACCTTTACTGTCTCTTCTTTTTTTTCGCCCTCTCTTTCCCATTTCCTTTTTTCATCCAGTCTTTCTGCTTCTCATTTCTTTTCATCTGTCTCTGTCATTACCTCAATTTGTCTCCTCCACCTGGCCGCGTTGTCTTTACCTCTCGCTCATTCTCTTTCCTCATCTCTCCCTCCTTCCTCGTTGTCACGGGGAGGCCACCGCTGTCTGGGAAGTTTTCCCAACCTCCTCATCCTCTCATTTTTCATCAGCCCCTCTCCGACACCCCCCATTCGCACACACAAACACACACATACATCAGCTCCCATCTCCCCATTCACCCCCTCCCTCTCCTCTCTCCCTGTCCGTCCGTGGCACAAATGCATTTGTTCAATACCTCCAGCAAACAGATTAGCGGGCTGTTATCAGCGACAGGGAGACGGTGATAATGGTTTTCACCACATCTTCTCTCTGCCACAGATTAAAATGGGCCAGGTCACCTACCACACACACACACACTTTCACATTCACTCACAAACACATGCAAACACCTGCATAACCACAACAATGTAAAATAAGCAGACATTTTTACCCAACACGCAATAAAATACACACAGATCCTCACATATGCATGCATTATCAAAATGTACAGTAACTTATATGTCCACATGCTGTTCCCACACACAGACTCCACACACACACACCACAACAACAGCAGCATATTAGCAATCTGTTCCCCTCTTGTGCTCCTCCATCCCCCTCTCCTCCTCTCCTTGTCTCTCAGCTTGCCATTGGATTTCCTGTCCAATCTATTGTCGCAAGCCGGGGCCAAAAGATACAAGGTGAAGTCAGTTTCAATCTGATGGGCCATTGTTTTGGCTTTGGCTTTTCACACACACATACGTTCACACAAACATGGTCACACACACATTATACTGGCCGATTCCCTGTTTGGCCATCGATCGTAGCTTTGCTCCTGCTGTTGTCACCTTTGTGTATGTGCGTTTGCATGCAGGCATGTATGTGTGTATACAATCTGATCAACCTGGAGCTCCTTGATTGACTGGACAAAAGATTTCTTTTCACTATGCATAAAGCCTAATTTCTCAGAGCTTGAAATGATTAGCTGAGCGTCACTTCCTGTCTTCCTCCCCTCTCATTTCCTGTTGTCATTCTACTGTCCCTTATGCAACATAAAATACATTAGTAAATATAACCTTTTACTGTCCTTAAAAAGGCAGTTACGTGGCTAAATAAGATTACAGTTGTTGTCGGGGACATAAAACATCATCTCGCTGGACACGGACAGGAACTCTCACTAGTCACACAAAAATATATCATTTTATTTTCTTTCTTTGCTCAAATCACATCTCCTCTAACTCGCGGTTTTGTAAAGAGATACGTCAAATCACAATAAAGCAAGATTATTTTCTGAAAAAGATAAAGCTCATGGTATCCTCAAGACGTGCTGATAATCGGTAAGTTAACCAAAAGTCCGTGCGTTTTGTTCATGCTCTCCACTTTGTCTGAGCACCATCCGATGTCCAGTGGTGATTAACTATGCTGGTGGTCAGTGTAATGTTTTCTCCCCTTGTAAACCCCTCCAGCGGCACCCCGGCCTGGTCAATAATTAATGCTAGGGATGCTCAGTGTTTTACAGGAGGCCACAGCCATGTTTTATCGCTGTAGCACATCATTCTCATTAGGCCAGATTCGATCAAGATTCACTGTACACAAAGACACAGAGGGAGACACAGTGAGATGCATGGATGACAGGAGAGACTGAAGCAAGGTGGAGAAAGGGAGAAAAACAGGCGCAACGTGACCTAACTGTCCACCTGAAGAAAAACTCTGTTTATCTCTCTATGTCCCTCTCTACCAAAACCCATTAGTAAGCCAGTCTTATTTCACTTTCTCAGTTTCTCTCTACAAACCTGTCCCTGTCACTTGCTGAAATTTATTGCATGCAAATATCCCTCAGTGTGTGTGTGTGTGTGTGTTTGCAGGCGTGTGAGTGAGTGTGTGTGAGAGAGAGAGAAGCGGTTGTGTGATAAGATATACATATTTAATGAGACAGAATGAGATGTGGGTGAGGGCAAGGTCAGAGGTGACACACACACAACACTTCAAACATGCATAGCCACTCATAGACATGTTAACATATACATACTAAGTGAAGACCCCCACACACAAGCATACAATCACACACACACACACACGTAGACCCTCGAAGGAGAGTGTGTGAAGTATGGTCTCATTAGGCAGGCTGTATGGGATTAACAACAGCGGTGACATTTGGTGGCTTGTAAGCGACCAGTCTATAAAAACAGACCAACGAGGAAAGGTGTGTGTGTGTGTGTGCCTGTGCCTCCGAGTGTGCATATGTGTGTGTGAGGTATAAATGTTTTTACATTTCCAATTTTTGCTCTCATACTGTGTGGCAAACAGAAAACACACACTCTTGTGCACATACACCTGGCAACAGACGGGCCCAACATGTTTGATAGGAGAACCTTATTATTTGTCCCCTGGGTATTTTAGCCGCTCTAGTTTTACGCTGTAGTCAAAGTGATAATGTGATCCAACTTTTATTACGCAGCTTTGTCCTAATACAAAGCTCCCCCAAAGGATTCTGGGTGAATGTGTGAGCCTGTGTGCCAGCCATACCTCTGTCATTTTCTCACTTTATCTGTCACTATATTTTTTCTCTGCCAAACTCCTTTTCTCGCTTTCCCTGCTTGCTTGCTGCCTACCTACCGCTAACAAACCCATGCAAACCCATACGAGCGCACCTACACACTGCGACTGCATATTCTAACACACACATACACCTTCTACAATTTACTGTCCTGCGGATGGCGGATGGAAGAACATGCTCAGCAGGCAGTGGCTGCCAAATAAGCCAATGTACAGGAGATATTCTGGCTAATGAGCTGCAGAAATACAGTTCTCACCTAGTGGCGACATGGTGTGTATGTATGTTTGAGAAGAAAGAAAGGATGAATGGGAGAAAAAGTCAATATCATTGTTTTCCCTCTAGCGTCTCCATGTCAGTGTGTCCTCCTATTCTCTTCTTACTTTTTAAACTCTACTGTCTTGTAGATAAAAGAGACGTGGGTGGAATAAGTTCTGTAGCTCCCCAACCAGCTCCTGCATGTTTGGATGTCCAAATCTTGGTCATAAACTAGAACAAGTTGGGTTAATTTTTGTAGATTGGGCCATAGGTTTACCATTTTAAAGATTTTACTGAGATGCTGGAACTTTGTACCATGACTGAATATTAGGGATGCACAATAAATATTTTCTTTAAGCCAACTCTGCTAAGTAAACCAATAATTTGTACAAAAGAAATTCATAACATGTAGTTTATGTAAGAGATGCTATGCTGTGGTAAGCTAAGATGCGTGATTACATTTTCAGTTGCTCTAACCAAACAAAATCTAAATGACAGCAAAAGAAAACCGTACAGAGATAGACATCTTTATGGTGCGATAGGCCAATATCAGCCAATAGTATCAGCTGACTGAAATATTGGTCTCTTGTTCTATATCACTATTGTTAACACAACAATAAACAACAGAATGTGTAGACACTGCACTTGTTAAAGATATGTGGCTTAGTATTAATGGCCACTAATTTATCAGCTATAATTCTGAATAAGTTGACTAAACTAGCTTTCCTTTAAGTTTCTTTGTATCAGAGTAATAATCATATAATTACTGCCATTGCTTGAATTCCAGTACAGCCCATAGCATTTAGTTTGTAGGATACGTGCTGTGCTACACAACATGCACCACATTAAGCAAAACATTAGCTCTTGCAAACTTGCTTTTTTGTTGTTGTATTTTTGCATATTCAAAAGCAATAGAATGATGCTATGGGCGAAGCCTCGATACAAGTTACATATACAATTTATAATTGCATATATCGCAGTCCAACATACATGCCTCAACTCTATTACCATACAGCCTGACACAGATGATAATCAAAATGTTATTAGACCAACCTTGCACAGTGTGACATGCAATGGATCTACAAGATCACTGTTATCAGTGTGTAAGGGCCTTAAGGTATGGAGAACGTTGAGCAATTAAAACATTTGATTAAGGCTAGGAAAAAATATAGGACTACGACTAAAAAAAAATAGTTAACTTCTACACACCCATCCACTACTCCAACCTCCACACTCTGACTGTAAAGTGTAAATCTGATCTGCTGCAATATGTCGTTTTACTAGACTGGTGGTTTGTACAATAGCTCAGGTATCATGACTGTCATGTGACCTGTCAAGCTGCTTACTGTAGTCCTCAGGATCTCATAACTGTTATACCACTAATCAGAGGAAAAGTACTCTCTGAGCTATAGGTAACTCTGCTATAGTGCAGCAGCAGTGCTGGTGCACAGTGCATTCATTACGGAGGTAATGTTAAAAAACAGCAGATAAAGAAAAAGCAGCACCTGTTCTGCCCTGATTGTGTTCCATCCGCTTTACTTCTCCTCTCTGTCTTAGCTCTTTGGCACTCTCTCCTCCCATTTCCTCCTTTTTCTACCTACAATTTCATAATTTCTTCTCCTCTACAGGCCATTTCACACCATCGCTTTTTCTATCATATTCTCTCCTCCTTTTACCATCTCTCCCCTTCTCTCTTCCTTGTTTCTTTCTCTCTTCTTTCCTCTGGTCTCCTCTCCTCTCTCCACATCTCACCCTCTGTCACGGCAGCGATGATTATGACTAGTGAGCATAATGCATAGCCATGAATAGGACTGTCCGGCTGATTGTGATGTATAGTTTTTCATTACCGCTCCCCAGCCCCCGTCATTAGGCACAGGGTGGATGGGTGGAGTTGGTAGAAGAGAGGGGGGTGAATGGTGCCGATGGTGGTGGGGTATCTATTTATCCACTAATTTGTAAGAAAAAAAACCTCCCCCTCCCTGTGTGGTGGCAATCAGGGGACAAGGTAATCGTCTGCACGTGCAAGAGGCCCTGACGGCCAGCACCTGATGAAGAGCTATGTGGTGTCAGGCTATTGTGTGAAAGAGAGAAACTGAATGAGGAGCAAAGAGGGAGAGTGCACATGTGCTACAGGATACACTTTGAAAAGTATCCATCTTATTTTATACAAAGTGAGAAAAGCTGCCAAGGTAGTAAGGTAATTCAACTTATTTCCAATGCAAATCAACTTCTTTTTCAATTTCTTGATAGCAGTCGTCTACCACCTCGTTCCACCTTGTTTCAGCAGTGACAACCGTCTCAGCTGCATTGGGGACAAGTGAATTTAAGTGCACGTGACTATGAACTAGATAACTTGCTCGATGACTTTTGAGAACCCTTCATACTGTATCGTCTGGACTCCTTCTGAGGAGAAGAAATTGCCAATTTGTGATTTATACATGGATTTGTTTTTAACAAGACACAAACTGTGAATTAGTGAGCCTTAGAAGTCTTCTTAAGCTTATTTTTTTAACTTTGAAGAGAGCTGTATTTACTTACTCATCTAAATCTTGGAAATTTATGCCAAATTATTCTTTCTAAAAACAGAGGTAAAACTGCACTTCTAAAAAAAAAAAAGTCTCTTCCAACACATCGATAAAGAAAAAAGACATAAATTACATGAAAATGTTTCCACTGGCAGTCTAAAAAAAATGCATTTTAAGACCTTGTACAAGATTAAATGAATGTCCTAACTAGTTGTATTTTACAACATGCAGACCAGCCACCTTGATGCCTGCCCTGGACAAGCTGGCTCCTCCCTGTCTCTTCCCGCCAAGTAATTAATAACCATTTGGTATAAATGGCAAATGGCAGAAATAGAGGGAAGAGATTGGGCTCCAGTGCTTGGCCTCTGATGGCTGTCTGCAAACACACACAGACACGAACGCATACACACAGCTACAGTCAGGGAGTGGAATAAGGTGCAGACACTTCAGTGGGATCAGTGTGGATCTCATCAAAGGTGGAAACATGCACAGGGTGGGTGAAAAAAGAGGGGGAGGGGTCCATGTATTTCTCATTAACTTCTAAACACACACACACACAGAGGGAAATACAGTGATCAAAAGTGTTTAATTTATTTGATTTATGGATTTTTTTTTAGCCATAATTATGTTACAGTAATGCAAAACTGTCTGTTAGCTTTAAAGAAACAATGGTGCTGCACATGTATCATGTTCAGTCCACACAACTAGCAAACTTCTTTTCCTAACGTCAAGGAAAATCTTTTAGCAACAGCTTTTTCATTCAACATTCCCTCTTGTTTTTACCATCAAACAACTTCACCTTAACAAGAAAAGAGTGAATTTAAAATTTGACAGACTTCACTTGATTAACTTTGCTTAAAAGCCTTATAACTACTTCAGGTAAACTTCGGAATATATTTTTGCAGAAAAGGAGGACTGGGAATTTTGTCTGCTATCACTTCAGTTGAAAGCGCATTAAGGAGGGCTCTAACCTCAGGCCATCCTGCTATCAAAGAATAATGCTGAAAAAAATATTGGTCTCCTTGATTTGTGCTTTAACTTTACATTATTTACATCTTGATTGCTTCCACAGATGTTTAGTTCACATAGAATTGCAAATGTATAACAGTGGTTGGTGTCATGTTGCTCTGCTTGCTTCTGCTGGATACGCTCATGTAAGTAATGTGACATAATAGCACAGTTAAGGATGTGGAGGTTTACAGTATAATGGACGGCTTCAACTCTGACACTGGAGTGCTGAGCTTTTTTAAGGTGATCTTTCCCTCCAGTTGGTACTGGAAGTTTAACAACATAATCTGGGGTTTCTCAGAAACAATCGCTATCATTGTTCTGTCGAGAAAGTTGCCTGTGTGGTCGTCCTTCCTCCACACAGCTGTGTCCTGGTGACTCCGTCAGTAATCATCAGCTGAGTGTCTAAAACAAGCAAGATTATGTTGTTTTGCATGTAGGGGAAGTTTGGTGGCGTGATAGAGGCGGAGCCGGTCACAGCTGTTTGTGATGTCTGGACAAAAACACTGCAGGAGACACGACAAAGGAAGCACACAGCTCACACACACACACACACACACACACACACAGAGAAAACAAGCAGGATGTCAACATGCTGTCATTAGCTGGCAACTCACCAGACACCATGCAAACCATATTAGATGTACAGTGTTAGAAGTTTTTGGTTTTATCACGAAACAAAGTCTCATCCTGCATCCTGACGAATATAAATATAATGGCAATCTTTTCATGTGGGACTACAACCATTTCTAGTAAGGGATAGGGTGGCAGCTTTAGAAACTCTGATATAGATGGAAAGTGTTATTTCCTAGACAGACATGGGAAATGGTCATGTAAATTAAGACAGAAGTTATTTTTACAGACCTTCACAGACCCGTTTGGAGCTTCTAGGTAAGATGGCAAGCAGCAAACTATGAAGTGAGCTGTTTAAAGAATTGCTGTGACTGCCAACTAAACAATGAGACCTGGGGGATTCTACAGGCAAATGCTACCAAATAGGCCTTTTCAGTATTGTAGTTTCATTTATATTGATAGATTTGATGCTGCTTTTCACATTCTGTTTCTTTAACTGTGACGTAAAAAGAGAATAAGCTGAATCTGCAGCTGATGGGTTTTGTTTCCTTTGTTATAGCTCCACAAACAGCATATGAAGCTGCTGCTAATGCTAAATGAATGGGAATAAGTGGCTTGTTGCCTCGCGCATTAGATTGTAAGCACTGACCTATTATTAGGATACAATGTGTAATAAAACATCAGCTTTGCTCTGAAAATGTTGCCCTACACTATTGGAATGGCCGGGCCGGCGCTCAGGAATCTATTAGCCTCTGTGTAAATGGCTTGTTGCTTTTACACACCGTGGCTCTGGAGCGCAGCCACTCGCTTTGTAATTAGTGCTGCATTTCTGCCAAGGAACCGCTGGCTCACCCTGTCCATGCACTCCCTCACACAAACAGCCACACTCAACAATTAGTGTGTTTTACCTGATAATGAAATTATGTAAATGGTGGAAGAGTCCAGGAGACGCTTGCTTATTCAATTCAAACAGGTCCAGGCCCCATTACCATATTTTGAAACATCTGACTTAATTAGGAGGACGAGGAGGGTCCAGGACCCGGGGAGAGGGATGAGAGAGATGAGAGAGACAAAGACTTTTAACGGCATCCACTCGCCTCATAAAGAGGTTATTAAGAGTCGAGGCTGAAGATGGCCACTAATGATGTGTTGGGGAAATTAGGCCGATCAAACATTAAAAGCCAAGGCCCCCTCCTGTGGGCAGAGAAGCAGCCAAATGGGTCAATTAGAGAGGTATTATTTCTCTCTTTCCCTCTCCCTCGCTTCCTCTCTCAAGAAAGGGAAAACAAGTGGAAGCTGATCTGCATAAAGTGTTTATCAAGACAGACATGTCCACTTAGGGGTGATCACGCTGAAATACCTCATCCAGCTAAATGCAAACGAGGGGGAGGGGACAAAGTTGAGTGTATGTGCATCTCTGCATGGGTGTGTGTTGTCTTAATTAACAAAATAATTGTGTGTTTGCAGGTTTTGCATTCGCCTGTGTATTCCCTGGCCTTAAGCACGCATTATATTGGCATTTTCCTATTGTAGGTGACACCAAGCTTGTTTATATGAAGTTTGAATGCAGCAGGATTTGAAGGTAAGGGCAGAGGAAGCAAGAAGGGGAGCTATTAGTGGTCCTCAATCAAGAAGTAATTCAGTATCAACCGTATAATGTCTCGGTCATAAATTAGAATAACCGAATTAACGTGCAAAGCACTTGAAATTGCCGAAAATAAAGTACAGGCATACATCATGGAAGGATAAGGAGAGTAATGTTCTTGGCAGAGAATCTGCTCACTATAAATTGTCAGTTTATCCCTTTTCTACTGTGTTTTTACTTCGCCTCAGAGTGGCATATTTTCAATTAACTGCTGCACCCTAAATGGAGTTCAATTTGGACTTCAAGGAAGGAATAAATTCTACAACCTGGTGCTTTGTGGTGGGTTAAATACACTTTAGTTTTACACTTAACTTCCATTGCGGGTACCATATCTTGGCTACTTTCCTCTCGTCTGTTTGAGAGTGAAGAGGATGAGGAAAGCACAGAGTGAGAAAGTTACAAAAAAAAAAGGTACTGTAATTCTTGCGCAGGGTTTGAAATAAATTAGCTCTTAGCCATTCGGGGTTAGGCTAACATATTAGAATTTTCCATCTGCTTGCTCTAAATCATCTACGAGTCCGTTCAGCGCAAAGGGCAGGCTGCTCATCTCTCAACTCGTAGGACAGATTGCATTACTGAGCAATATACCCTTATTTCCCCCATTTAATCCTCAGCGCGGGGCCGAGCAGTGCACAGCTAGAGGTAATAAGACACAGAGTCATGCATGTGCACAATTAAACATGGAGAAATACACACATAAGCATTCAGATGTGATTTAATGTGCACAGGGCATGCATTTAAACCGCATCTGCATGATCTGTGTGCATGATAATGAATAAAAGAACGCACAAACTTGTATACACACAGGAACACCCACACGCCCCCATCAGGTGTCATTTTTAATCAGCTGATAACGTCTTTGTGTTTACCCACTGCTTTGTGTTACAGAAAGAGGTGTCAAAACAGGGTCGACGCATCTGAAACACTTAGCAAAAACCACCCAGACACCACACACACACACACACACACACGTCACTCCTTCTCTTCAAGTAGCTGGTGTCTTGCCTGTCTCTCCCCGTGCATCAGTAATCAACCTTGATGCTCACTGCTGTTGTGGCCATTGATTTTTCTGTTCCACATGTGGGTGAAAATTGCACTTTAAGTTACCCTGAGTGTTAAATTAATAATGAAACCGCAAGAGTGCCCTCTCCTGACTTTCAATTAACACCATCAGGATTAGAGGGGATGGATGGAGGGAGGGCAGAGAGAGAGAAGAGATAGACGAGGGAGACGAGATAGAGGAGAGAGAAGGACTATCCATGACACCTGCTCTCAGGGTTTGGGTTTCGATCATTTTGTCCTCTCATCAAGTGGGAGTTAAAAACAGTCGCATCTCCGCAAGGTGGTCAAGCTTTTTAGAACAATTTGGAGAATAAAGCGTGAGCCAAGGACAGAGGTAGAAGAATGAAGTGAGATAAGATGGGGGAATTACCTCAGCCAGAATTAATAGACATGGCGTACTTGGGATTTCAGTCACTTGTGTTGGAGTTTCCCATATTCGTCAGTTTTCACCCTAAGCAAACTTGCTATTTTTTGCTTCAAAATAAGGAATCCCCCAGGTTTATCTGCTCTGGCTTTCCAGTCAACCAGACACGTGTCCACAGGAAGCCAGGGCCAGCGACAACACGGATAAACAACACGCCAAGCAAGAGGACGCAGGTGCCTACTGGCAGCCGGCCCTGCTGGACACACACACGCACAATGCCAGTTCATTCTGATTCTGCTTTCCCGTCCCTCTGTCAAGGGAAACACCTGCCCTGTAGCCGCTCTATGTAAGGAAAGTAGGAACATCAATGAGCACATTGAGCCAGTATGTCAATGTGTAAGTGGGCGCGGGTGTATTATATCAGTGTGTCTCTGTTGGGGTAAATATAGCGCAACAATACTGTCAGAATAGCTGCGTAGTGACCTGATTAGTCAGACACGAAGACAAATGGACGACTCAGCCAATCAGCTAGTCCGTCAGCTGAACTGTGGATCAGCCAATGAGAACACACAACACACACACACACACACACAGTTTGTTTGTGTGAAACAGGCCATACTGAGACTGTAGTATGATGTCACATACACACAGCCTGAACTCCACCCATGATGAAGTCACTACTTTATTTTTGTCTAAGGGCTTTTGTTCGGTTTGTTTGCTGAGGGTCTCACTCCTACCGGGTCAAAATGAACTCACATATGGAGTACTAACTGAGGACATTGTTTATGATTAAGTTACACATCACAGGGATGAAGTCACCCTGCTCACACTGAGGATGTCACAGAGCCAGAAGAGAAAAACGGCAACATAGGGTCGACATGGATCATTCCTATTACCGGACTGGAGCAGATGACCAAAAATGTGGTGGTTTCAGCCTCTTTAACTTAAATATCTGCAGATTTTTTTCTGTTTTATATTTCCTGAAAATGCGCTTTGATCTCTAAGTTTTGTACAGTTGAATGTAGGGCTGTGACTTCTTACTACATGGCTGATACTGCAGTCATGTGACGCCTAATGCGGAATTAAGTTCATTACCATCAACATCACCCTTTGATTTCTTTTTTTTTCAGGCTGGTGAAAGTTACAATAGTGCATATGGTGTGGTTAGAGTGACGATGGCTGCACTCTTGGCTATCGGAGCAGAGGGAAAGGTTAGCAGTAAGCAGCTGCTTAGATTAAAATAACGGCATGTTTGCGACACATACAAGTGAAAAATGCATTCTGATATGCTTGCAGTCCTAGCGCGTGAGGCGGCGGGACAGTCCATTAAACACACAGGGGATTTCTATTGTGTGCATCTGTTTTATTATTAATTATCTAGACTTCAGTACTTGTGCTGATGTTGTTTCTTCATGATTTAAAATAGCATAAATAGACCGTAAAGTCAGTACGACCGCGCAGGCACGGGTATTCATCGCTTTTTCACCATGTTATGAAAAACTCAACATACAATCACAGCCCCAGTCTGTGAGAGAAGTTTTTTAGAACCGTCTCTTGAAACTTGTGAGGTATATTTCACACCATGCCCTGATATTTTATAGTCTTTTTACACACAAAAAAATGTGAAGAGTTTAGTCAATAGCAGCAGCTTTTGACCAATCACAGATATTCAGCAGTTGAACACAATTTAGCACAGTAATCAATAAAAAATCTAGAAGATAAATTATTTCCAAATTTTGACAAAACATTTCTCTAATTGCTTCTTTACATAGTAACCAAGAAATCATGAGAAAGTAAAGGTTACTTTGTTGTGCAATGAATTCGTTTGTGATCAAGAAAATACATTTATGATCCTTTTTTTTTTTTACATCGAACTAATATAATATGATGAAGTATTTTTTAAGCATCTTCTTACATCCTCTTGGTCCTGCCGTACGGCACAGAGCACAGGAAAGGTTTTGTTATGGTTTGTATTTCATATTTATTGATTTTACCTTATTCTGCGAAGAGTTTAGTCTACCACAGTGATGGCAGGAAAATGCTCCACACACTGTCAACACACTCTCATTCTGTCATTTATTCAGGTGCTTCCTGTATTTCCTTTATTTTGGAAGTTTACCTGGGTGTCGTGATGTTTTCAGGAAGTGCTGTATTGTGATGACTGACTGATACTGCAGGTGTCGGAACAGACACACAAGAGTTCAGCATGTTTCACACACACAAGCACACACAGGTGTAAGTGTTGGGGTTCTTTGGTTTCAGTAAAGTACAGCTTGGTCTCTGTCCGCCTTCCTCTTCTTCCTTTTGCGCACACACACACACACACACACACAGTACCAGGTGCAGTGTGTACGTCTGTTGTTTTTCTCTTGATGTACTCCACAGCCCAGTGCGCTCAGATCATCCTAGCTAATAACTTCCTGTTTCCTGTTTCTGACTCTGCTACTTCCTGCCAACTGAGCCACGTGGATTCAAGTCCAAAGTACGCACAACTGATATGTCCCACTCTCCTGAATGAATGTGCAATCCCATAATATACCTGCGACCTTTCCCTCTTCATATCCGCACAGAGCGCACATCCTCGTGTTGTTGTCATTCAATTATAGACACACAAAGACCCTGAAAGTCCATTAAACTGAGGTTGTTGCATGTTTGGTAAATCGCAGCTTAAATTTTATCTGGAAAGTCGACCCTCCTCAGGACCGAACAATCACACTAAATACTAAATAAACACATTATGATTTATATGATTTATATTATGATTCATATCTTAAAATGAATAACATGGATATGGTTGGGAAGGAATATGGTACATTACTTGATTTTTTTGAGTAAATTATGACATTTAGCAGAAAAAAATCTAATCATTGAGAAAAAATGCAAAAAAAAAATTATTTCTCTATTTAAATCTATTTGGCTTGTTAATTTACTATGTCATTTATATGGAAAAGCAAAAAAAACTAAAACAAAATGCTATATATGCAAAGGAAGATTACAGATTGACGGAACAGGGGCAACAAAGACTGTACTGTAAAAAAGTAAGAATGACAAGAATGTCAAATTCACACCAGTTAATCTAGCTGGGAAAAACAAACAAACAGACCTTGATGCCAAAATCCTTTCCATATCAACCCAACAGTCATAATGTTTGTTATTAAAGATATAAGCCTAAATAAGGTGCATATAGTTAAAAAAAACATTGTACTTCACACTGTACAGTCAACAGCAAAAACACTAGCCAGTTCATCCCCAGAAGTGGATCAGCATTGTTCTCGTCTCATTGTTGCTCTGCGATCCACATTCTTGATGCTGACAAATTCAAACACAGAGCTCCACAGGATGTTTACAACACCTGTATCCTTCACCTGACCCCTTACACGCTCTCCCTGCTCAACTCCCTGCCACCTCAGCGTCCATCTCCTCACCCCCTCTCCTCCGTGTTAGTCCCCTTCTCTTGTTCCTTGACCATCCCCTTCCTCAATTCCTCCCTTTCTTAAACCACTGGTTGCCCCATTTTCCCAGACCATTATTCAGCTTGTTCACAACTCGCTACAGTCATAGGAAATAGCATGACGCTGAGCTAATGTCAGCTTCCTGTTTGACATATTCATACAATGTTTTGACGCTGGTCAAGGTGAAACCCGTAAACAGGGAGAGACAGAGCAGGACATGGACATCAGGGGTTAACTGGAGGTTGTGCTGTGGATCACAGAGGCTGAAAAGCACATCCTATGTATTAAAACCAAACAATGACGTGTGTTTTGACTGACTGTCATTTCCTCACCCTGTCAGTTCTCTTCCTCTGTGATATGTCAGCCAATAAAGTAGAAATATGATGAAGCAGTTTTTCTTATAAAGGGATTATTTATTATCTAGTTTTAAAGTTGGCAACAAGCAGGGAAGGAGTGTTTTATTTTGCAGTAGCATTACTAGAAAGAACGTGGTTATCGTTTCATTTGAGTGTAATTAAATGTATGTTACTATCATCAGTGAGGTGGGAGGTAATGTTTGCCCTGCATGTTCTCACAGTTCTGTCAAGGCCCGCTGACTGTGGCTTGTCTCACACATCATTCACTAATGAGTGAGTGACATCTACTGGGGGCCTGTGTGACAGAGCGCTGTCACCCTGTCTGACACTGGGACAACGTGTCTATTCATCCATCCATCCATCCATCCATCCAGGCTCTGTCCTACTGTTGCAGCAGGCATGTTGTAAAATGTAAAGGTCAGTAAGTCACATAGAAAATCCTTCTTCTAAAGACTGGATATATATATATATACACACCAGTATGTGAAATCTATTTTTTAATTCATGTATATCATAATTGTATTTTTTTTTTCTAAAGTAATAATAATAAGTGCTAATTGTATAAACACATTTCCTTCACATTTTCCATTTTTATAATTGGCTGGACCATAAGGGTTTTACATAGCTTGTTTTGCATATTACTGACACCTGGTTTGAGATATCTCCCTTACCCATCTCACTCATAAAGTCACAGTGCTTCTGCTTGCATCAGCACTCAAACCTCATAACAATTTGTGAGCAGTGGATTATGAGCTTCTTCCACACTGTAAGACTCCCACCGGTGTCCTGACACCTTTCCCTGCTTCCACGCGGATTGATGGACGACACCAATTGATGGGTGACACTGTCTCCAGTGTGCCGAACATTTTGATAATTTACTGTAAAATGGTACAAATTTTCACCAGTTTATCATATGGTTGTGTGCCTCTTCTTGGAGATACATGGTGTCTGATGGACTCTAATGTCCCTCTCACCTCACAGCTACATTCTTCTAGACAATTTCATCAGTTTCCAAATCAACTGTTAAAAAAAGTGAGCTCAACACTTAAAAAGTGATCGACAACAACCTATATTCTCAAAGACTGGAGGTACACTATGTTATGATAAAGTATTAGAATTCTAGATAAAATAATTGAACGTTTCCCCTGTCCTGCTCAAGTGTCCTTTAGCAAGACACTGAGATCCCATCACTTCAATAGCAGCTGCTCTGTAGCTGATCGTGACCTCTGACCTCTGATCTCCCCATGGAGACGATGACAATTTCCCCACAGGGATCAGTAATATATCACATTATGGTTTAATCCTCACATACTACTCATTGCTGATTGACACTCTTGAAGCACAATAACTGGATTCCTCTAAAACAACTCTATGACCACATGCTTCGCTAACACCAGGCAGCGTTCTGCAGTTCAAACGTAATGTCTGCCGGCACTAATCTCATTCCATACTTGAAGTTTCACACTTCACTTGGCTTTGTTAAATGTCAGTCTGTAGCATGATGGAGAGCTGTGAGGGGAATGAGAGGTGGTGAAGGGGCGGGGACAGGGCATTAGAGGAGAGGCAGAGGTGGAGGAGAACAGCGTCAAGGAGAGGAAAGTTAAGAATAGGAAAGGAAGGATATAATACTAGAAAAACACTAGATCTATCCAGTGAGTGGGTGAGATGTGAATCAACACTTTCTAACATTACTGGTGTATGTTTTTATCTAAACTCACTTAAAATACATTGCAATTTAAGTGTGGCTGATCATGCCTTCAACCTTTTACCAAATTCTCAAAAGTCAAAAACGCACCAAAGCCATTGATCTCTTTAGATTTCAATAAAGTATAAAAAACAAAACTTCTTCCGTTATGAAATCCATCACAGTTGTTGGTTGGTCATCTAATATATAATTCTGATATTTGGGAGTTTAAAAATAATGTACCTGCTCCACAGTCCGCACATGACACTGCAGCACCACCACATGACGATAATTTAACTTTGATTTAAAAAACTGAAAGGATTCACCTTCAGTGTGACAGATTATCTCAAGCACTTCACACCCATTGAAATGAACGAAAAACAATTATGGCTATCACGTCAAACGAAATCAAAGTAATTTATAGTATGCTTCAAAAAAATATTCTGAAATAATATGACCTATACAACTGTAAGAGTTAGGTGCAGCATTGTCCCTCGAAAATCTTTTAGTTCCACCGTCATGAAAATCCACTCACGTGAACAGCCATGTTGGCTTGTAACTCTGGTTAGAAAAACACCAAAATGGCTGTTTATATGCAACAGCTCAAATAAGTTAGCCCAAGAGCTGAATAAATTCCTAAAATGCAAAACAGGCAAGAGACTGACAAAGAAAATGAGGAGGCTGGAGGTGAGGTGATTGGGGAGGGCTTGTTTTGCTTCCCTGGTCCTCCCTCCTGACATACACGCTGAACACAAATATCATTCATTAACAGTAATGTGCCATCTTAACGCTGATGGATGGGGCACAGGCCCACAGCCTCACACACACACACACACATGCACAGAGCTATAAAACACACAGACAATTTAAAGACGGACCTGCTGGGGAGCTGGGATGGCTGACTATCAGTCTCACACACACACACATAACTGCATATACACGCATGCAAGCAGGCACAGACACAGTCACACACACAGAAGCCTGGAGCTCAGGTGTCAGGCTAGCACGCTGCAAATGAAGACATTTCCTACAGCTGGCAACCTTTGATGGCTCTATGATTCCTCTGCTGCTCACTAGCACTCCTCAGAGGAAACAAGAGATGTGACAGAGTAGTAGAAAGAGTGACCAACACGAAGAGAGAGGAACAGAAACACGGTGAGCCAAAGAAAGACTAAGCCTCAAGGAGATTCCAGCTATGAAACATCCAGAGGTGCCTTTGGTTTGGACGTGCCATGTCTACTGTAACTGTATTATTTTTGAGACATTATCTCAGGTGATGGAAGGAACCACACACTTGGCGAGTAGACTGCGTTCACTGGTCCTTGTGTAACATTTTACATAGTCTGCCTGGCCAGATTTGGAATACTGAAATCAGCTTTAAAGCACAAAAGCAGGCATTGTGAAATCATGACATTATGAGGTGAGTGCCTCGTTGCATCCTAAGCAAGAAGTGAAATCTTGATGGAAATATCACTCCTGTATTCATCCGTACAACATATCATTGCATGACAGTGAGTTGTCTGACAGGGGTATAGCAAAAAGAAAACGCATGTAGTATCAAAGTTTCTGCTCTTTAGCAGCTTTCCTTAACACCATTTTCAACAAACCTTTGCAGGTAAAACATCACCAACTTCACAAAAGTGGCTGCAGCTAATTCAGAAATGGCTGTTTCAATAGCAGCACAAGAAGGCCAATTCGTTTTAGAAGAGAAAGTTGACCCAACACATGCGCAACATAAACTCATTTTCACATAGAATGTGGATTTAAACAGAAGTTCACCACAGGCAATCAATTAGGAGGTTCTGGGACATTTCATCATAATGAAGGATGAAGGAAGTGCAATAATGGTATAAGCAAAAAAGGTATAAGCAAAAAAGATATGTCAAATGAACAAAATGACAGGAGAAATTATTAAAATCAATTGGCTGAAAAATACTAGCAAGGTTATGTTGTTAAAAGGGCATAGCGTGTATCTGAGATGGTATTAGGCAGCATTTATGTGTTTTGTGTTGGAATTAAAATGTTTCCCTATAAGGCCGTTTAAACCACAGAAGGCCAGTTAGACCAAATGTATCAAATAAAATGCATATATCATACAGATATATGACTTACACATCACAACACTGGTTGACAGATTATATTTAAAAGTCAAAGGTCACCAAATACAATAACAGTCTCCACACACCTTATTGAAGTAGCCTTAAAGTTATAATAATATACAGCACTACTTAAAATAAAAATTTTTTTTTAAAAAAGCCCAACACAACACACGTTTTCAAATAGTCACTGGAGTATATCATTCACGTGTCTATGGTGTTTGTACACAACGGTACACTTTAGCATAACAGCAACATAACACAGCAGAGAAAGAGAAGGGAGGGTGTGTTTGATTTACCTGCCTGTATTTGACGTCAACTGTCCCTCGTGGCGACGTCATATAATTTCCCAATTGACTTTAGTTTTTTTACTGCAGACAACTCCTTCCAGGCTTACTGTCCAATGTATGTCCTGTCCACAGGTGTCCTCACTCCGTCCTTTTCTTTTCACCTCCGTTTTAATATTAGCTGGTCACTTTGAGCAGCTAGCTCACAGGTAACTTCCAGAAAGGCATCCTCCATCGCTGCCAGCTAAATACCGTTAGTTTAGCAACAAAAATCCCAGTTGTAGTTTCCATTGAAAAGAGGTTGCTTACTATGTTGTTGTTGTTTTTGTTGCTGTGAGAAAACACTTCTCTTCACACTTTTCTTCGGAGCCAGAAGCATTCACGGTTTCAATGCTGCATACAACTACTGATTAAGGGACGCCAACTTCACCTGGCCTCCCTCCTGTAAACTGCTGCACGTGTCTTTATAACTGCAGTCCCACCTTTCACCACTCGAGAGGGGCGCTGTTTCACCAGGCTACTGTAAAGAAACTCAACCAAATCTGGAGAAGAAATAGAAAAAATAAAGCTATGGAAAGATAAATGTAGGAAGACAGAGGACAAAGGTTTTATATTTTTATGTGGATGACATACATTTTTCATGTTTCATTTATTGAGAAAACTATCCAATAATTTTTTTTTATTTCAACTAAGCAGTTATTTTATTTTATTTAACCCAGCAAAACTACAGCTCCCATAATGATTACCACATAGCAGTTCACATATTCATAGCTACAACTATGTACAAATTCAACCAATTCATTTTACATTACAGAACACAGGAGTTTCTGGTTTACAGCTGCCTCCATTGGTTTGTTTGTTTGATTGTTTTATTGTGTGATGTTGCTAAATCTTAAGTAACCCTTTTAATACACCAGAATCAGCCACAAGTAGAGCATAGATGAATAAGACAGCTTCAGCTCCCTGTCAGAAAGGGTTTTTTGATAGTAAGGCAAAGTTGTGAAAGTAATATAAATATAAGATACACCTAAAATAATGGACATGACTTCAGTGTCCTCAGTAGTAGCTACAAATATAAAACTGCTGTGTGGTATTCATCATGGGAGCTATGTTTCTTTGTACTAATAATACAATACAACAACAAGTCATGCTAGATCTGTAAATTCAACTAAATTTCTATTGCACTAGTAAAGCATTTCTACCATCTCTTCTAATATGGCTTAAATGTGACTCTCTTCAAAAAAACAATGAGGAAATGCATTTCATGGTAAATTTTGAGAAATATGAGCAATACTAGTAGCCAATATGGGTTCAAAATACAGGCTATTAAAACATACTATGGGCTCAATTGTTTTTGCTTAAATTGTCCCAATTGGTAATTGGAAAATACTTGACAATGACATATTGCTACATATATATACTTTAATGGCTCATTGCTATATAGTCTCTAAATTGTAATGTGAAGTCTGTCTTATCAATCTTATGTAACAGCAAAATAAATAAAATAATGAATAAATAAATTACCATTTGCCTGCCTTTGCCAGGGATATGCTAATAAGGTTACCGGTCAGTTATTCCACTTTTCCTAATACATTTTCTCAATTTGATCCGTGGTCCAACATCCCATCACCTGCTGGCTATTCAGATGATAATATTAAGAGATGAGAGAGAGAGAAAGAGGGAGAGGGAGATTCAAATGATGATATTAGAGGAGAGGGATGGTGAGAGAGATGGCTGCTGTCACCGTTATGCGTCTATGACACCTCAATGTGCAATAGTCATTTGTGCGCGTGGGGTTGTGTGTGTGTGCGTGTGTGTGTGTGGTAATATGAGAATTGATGCAGAGGGCTGACCTCCTCTGCCCCTCTCATTTCCATTCAGCCATTTTAGTTCTTTTCAGAGTCAGCGGAGCCATTGTGGCTCAACCAGGGAGCAGTTTGTCCTCATTAGAACTGTTCTGAGTGAAACCGGAGAACAAAGCATGGAGGGTATACATTTTGATGTTGTATAACAACTGAGAAGAGAAGAGAAGAGAAGAGAAGAGAAGAGAAGAGAAGAGAAGAGAAGAGAAGAGAAGAGATCTGTCTTGTCATTCATCATGGCATTGTTAATTAGTGTTTACGTTTTTTAATACACTTGCCATATGCACAAATGAAAAATTAACAAGGTGGTGATTTATGATGAGAGGATAAGGATGCCAATAAAGAAATCATTTGACTTGTCTCCATGTGTTTCCGACTTTGTAAAGCACTAAAGATGTGATGTGTTTATATGTATGGGATCAGTAGACCTGATGATATGTGAGCTACAATGAGCATTATCATACGGAGCAAATGTCTTGATATATAAGTCCACGCTGCCACGCCGGCGTTATGGTTATGGATTAGGCACATTCCATAAGTGCGGGGTTGTGCTGTGAGCGAGGCAGAGATGTATCGGCCATATAAAAACTGAATCTGTGATGTAGTTAATCATTTATTCAGCTAGCTTCTTCATTCCTTTAACACCTACCACCTATACAGGACCATATTTTTCCAGGCAAAATAATTCAAAACAAGCCACTTCCTCTTCAAGTTACTGTGCACAGCATCTCCCCCTTTTTCATCTCCTTTCTCCACCTCTATTAGCTTGCTTTTCTCTCTTCTTTGTTTTATTCAATCTGATTTTACTCCACTTTCTCCCTCCTGCTGTCACACTCCTTTGTCTTTCCGTCTTTTCCGAGCTGTTTCATGTACAGACAGGTAACAATCAGGCTTTTACTGGAGGCTGTCGTGTAGAATGGGGGCCCGAATCCTGAGTACACCTGTCACAGGTTATTTTACAGTGTTGGAGACACAAACACACCCATACACACTCACAGCACAGATTCACACATGCAAGGCAGAGTGGAGAGCGCTCAGTGACAAATTGTGACAGATTGATCCAGTGAAAGTCCAGTCAGTGTCACATGAAACCATGTGTCAGGTGGATTCAGTGTGTGTGTGCATGTGTGTGTGAGAGAGAGAGCTTGATGTTTCCTTTATTGTTTCTATGTAAACAAAACGGGATCGTATTATGAAAAAAGTGTTATTTTGAAGGGCAATGTCAATTACAGAGGCCCTGAAACAGTAAAAAGCAACATAAAGAAGATCAGGTGCATATCAGCATTTTAGAGATAGCTAATTTCTCGTTTGAAACCTGAACTGGAACCCTAAAATTGAGATGCTGGTCTTCATAATTGTATTTTAGTACAACTTAGTCAATGCTAGTTAATGTCCCATGTCTCTATAGAGATGAAAATGAAAGTTAATGAAGGGGAAAAGCTTGAACCAGAAGAGAAGAAGCTTAACAGTGCAATAGTTTCAAGTTCATTTTATGTCGGCACTGATGCATACCTATGTCAACATACTGGTTTTGCTTGGATTTTAAGAGTGGAGCGGGGAAAAGGCAAACTGAAATGTTTGATAAAATTGAGACAACATTTGAAAAGACAAGGGAGCAATAGGAGCACCTATTTTGTCTATAGTGGTCACCAGGAAAACTCCTTGATTCCTTTAGTTTCATAGGGGACAGGAACTGTGGTCTCCAGGGTGAAAGTCCTTAGTTTTTAACCCATCTACCACCACGACATCCTGCCTTCACGGACTTTCTCGTTCTTTATACTACATAGCCTGACTTCCTCATTTTCTCCCATCACAATTATTACGGCCACAATTCCTATTTAATGCCTTTATGAGATAGCAACAGCGAAGCGCTTAAGGGAAAGAAGAGAGA
>CAFUXE010000380.1:393751-406287 GCA_903364295.1 Serranus cabrilla | reverse complement strand
CTAGATACAGAACTAGGGTTTTTATTGAATATTAGAATCAGTTTTTCTTTTATTTAAGGGTTAAGATGCCACCCATGAACTGCAACATCCCCAGTTCCAGTCTGCCTGGGGCCCTTTGTTGCATCTCTGGCACTGTCTAATTATGGCATTAAAAGGGAAAAAAAATGTTTTATGAAAGAATGGAAAAGAACTCTTTACCAGCAGCACTTTACCCTCATTGAGATCACGATTTTACATATTTTCACATATATTATATATAGACTCAGGAATTCAGTTTTTAGTGTGTGGCAATGGCTGCGATCACACATACATTTAACATTAAAATGTAACATTGTTAAATATTCGCCTGCCCTTTACTTTCATTCTATTATATTGCAAATTTGAGTTTGACCATGGTGAGCTTTAGTTATAGAAGTCTTACCATCGACTAATAACAGACGTGTGTGCTTTACCCCACTTGGCTGTCAAACAGACTACAAACCAGCACTCTGATCTGTGTGTGTGTTACATTCTGCACAGCCCACAAATCGCCTCAGCAGGCGATGGTCAACTTCTTTTTGAACGACTCAGTATTTTTTCTCCGTGACATAAAGTTTTTGTTAGTCTGAGCACAGACATACATCACGTCTTTGGCACATGCACACACACACACATGCCCACACACGCATGCACACCAGACATGCCATGAAATCAGGAGAAGTAGCTGTGGTGTTGATACAGGGAGCAAATGCCATAAATGTAGTGCTTCTTACAAGCATGTAGACAAACCACATGTGTCGACTGCTCAGGAATCAAATGTGTGTTTGCAATGCTCACATTTTAATCTCACTGCCCTATGCAGCTCTCCTCTTAGATGTGTCTTGCTGGCATAAGCGTGTCCAGCATTTGTTTACAAGTTTAAACCCCTTTTAAATATACTGCAGTGATGTTTATCACAAAGAAAGAGACAGACAGACAGGTCAAGAAGTCACACAGGGATTACAAAAATGAGATTTTTCTCTATGCTATACAAACTAACAGATATGGAGAGACTAAAAGAAAGAGGGGGATCCATGCCAGCACACAAACCGCAGCTTTGATTAAGTTGGTCTGCAGTGATTTTCTCACCACTTCTCTGATCAGTCTCTTCAACGACTGCCCATTGACTTCCTGTAGCCCGATGCTGGTGTGCGCACTTTTCCTTCTACTGTCCGTATCAACAGACACACACACAGGCACGCACGCACACACACTTCTTGCCTCCTCTCCTTAATCAATACCCATATTAATCATCCAAAATATCTGTGTGACAAACCAATTATTAATCTGCACCGTCAAGTCCAATACAGTGATAATGAATTTAGTTGGAATGCTGTGGACGCCATCCATTCATTAACTGCTGATGGCTGCTGTAATGACTGCTCAATGTCACCAGGATATTCTACCGCTATTGATGAAGCGGAGACAGTGGGCACACACACACACACACATCCACACACACACATACACAGGGAGGTCTGTTTTTATAGAAAAAGATACAGTTACTGGTACACACAAACAAGAGAATTAAAAAGATGTCTACCTCATCCACTAGAGGGTGTCATCTCATCCTCTCTCACTCTCACCCTCCTCATCCTTAACGTCCTGACCCCGCCCATGCCTTCCTCTCACACTCTACTCCCTCTCTTCATATTGATGTCTTAGCTCCTCGCTCCAATAAGCATCTAATCAACAGCAGAGGAGATCAGATCAGATCACAGCAGGATGATGGATCTGGGAATCATTTACTGGGACTGGCCCACTCTGCTAAACCACGGGTACGTATCTTCAGGATGATAGCTTGATGAAATGATGAGCTCTCCGTTCCACGCCCTGAGTCCACTACTGAAGAAGAGCTAAGGAAACTTTAGGACAGCAAATACAGTGTCTTCTTGGGCCATATTGCTTAAAAAACATGTATAATTCGTCACTTTTTGCAAATTAAGGACCAGTATTTACTAAGATTCCAGCTTTACATTAATTGTCATCATGACTGAAGTGTCGCATGATGGTCTGTGTTGTCTATAGTGGCTGTTCTGAGACACCAAATCCTTGTAGTTTTTAGGTTTCAGGCACTTCGGTATTAGCTTCACTTTTCAGACTAGGAATCAATTACCACTCTTTTAATATATAGCAGTAGCTTCATATTAAGCATAATGAACTGACCATATAGTGCTTTTCTAGTCTTTGCTTCCACTCAAAGCACTTTACACAAGGCATAGGTTTGATTTTGACATTGATGGGGATATAGCCAGTCATTTGTGTAAAAACATTTTTACATTTGAATGACAATACAGTGTTGTAATCTGTTGAGGTCTCACCTGTAACTCCACCTATTGCCTCTCCCTGAATCAGGCCGACAACCAGGCAAGATTGCTGCAGCACGCTCATGAAATAACACATGATGCCAGACTGACATTACATTTGTATGGTGCATTACCTACTGTACATAAGCAGTCAAACATATGCAGTAAACAATTAGTATAGCACCATGTCAAATTCACCTGTAGCCCTGAATACACAGTTCTACGCCATTGGCTTTACACTACAGATAGAGCTCATTCAGCCATTCACAGACACATTCATACTGGTGGCTACCCTAAATGAAAAAAAATCTGCATTTTCTTATACCAAAATGTTGAACTTGAACTTCTGCCACCAAAATCTGTAACCTGACATGTCTCCTCTCTGTTATTCCTGCCATCACATGACCAAAAAAGCCCTGAAGTGTTCAGTATTTGTACACCCAAAATAATGATGAATCATGTCATGCCACTCTGCGTGTGGGTCAGCGTTCAGTGAGTATTTCTGCCCTCCATGTTGTCTGATGCCAGCTCCCCTCTTCTCTCCCAGCAGCCTCTAAATTTGCATACAAATGAACATCTAAACGGGCTCTATGACATAATTGACTTGCAATTAGAAATTTTCTTGAGCTGGTCACTTTGCACTGGGTGGACCAAGTGCACAAAATGAGGAAGCACACACACACACACACACACACAGAAGGAGAGAAAAATGGCTGCTATTTTGCATATTAATGAGAGTCATTAGCTGTCGCTTGGCAATGGCTGACAAGGGGACTTATTTATGCCCTGGCCCTCGATGCCTGACTGGGGAAAGTGTCCACTTCAGCGACCAGCACTAATTGTTTCTGAGCATGTTGTCCGGCCGATCATCATCATCATCATGGGAAATTAGGCCCGCTTCAAAAAGACGACTTGGCTGACGTTGAGGGTGGCCTATTATGATAACTCTGTGTAAGCTTTTAACTTCTGGTGCTCTACAAGAGCCAAGCTTTTAACTTGGACCCATTAAGGGCCTTGTATCTTGCTGTTTCACTCCAAGTAACAACTATTGAATTCCAAAAAGGCGAGAGATGAGCCAGAATAGCAAGTGACTGGAGATGCGGGCCATTATGCTAATATTTTGATAAATGGTAGTGGGGGAGTTCTAGAAGCTGGACTTTCATGAAAAAGTGTTATTTTCTGTTTTGAAAACATCCCAAATGCAAACATATGTCCAATATCACATCAATTAGTTTTATCTAGTAACATAATTGCATGTTACAGGATGCTGAAATGCAACCAAAGAGATGGAACTTGTTCAGCAAAAGTCTTTAAGCCTTCCATATTAACATAATGTCTAGCAGCTTCCAGATACGGAGATTGTTGACAGATGGTATACATTTTCCATGCAAACTGACAAAGATTTGTTTCCGTCTATAATTTTCTCAACAATGAAGTAAACATGACATATATTTTATGCCATAAAGGGCTTTGAGAAATATGTTTTTTGAAAGGATTATGATATATAGAGCTGCATACATTTGGATGAAGGCTCCAATAATTCAGAGCTGTGTAGATGTTTTAAGTGTGGCAAGAAGTGGGAAAAAATCTTTCCCTGCAGATTTGTCACCGCTGTTTCAGTCTGCAGAGGGATTAAACACAGAGAGGGTGGGCCTCATTCTTAAATATTTTCAGATATGTTGAATAAAATTGAATGCATGTTCAGTTATTTATGACTGAATGAATGGTCGTGGTCAGCTTGGCAAAAGTTTTATGAATGAACCCGGATATCCTAATCAAAGATTTTTTTATATAAATAATTCTTCAAGGGGGCTTATTATATTCACTTAAAGGTTCATATTTAGTAATATGCCAATTTGAGAATGCACCTCTGTGTTCACCTTAAATATCACTTTAAGACATATACAAGCAGGCTTTGTGATATCATAACTAAAAGCCCATCAATGCGGCGTGGTATTCAGCTCATTATCAACATCTTGTGTCCAGCAGTTAAACAACAAATATTTGCATATTCATACATTTTGTAATTTTCAATCAATAGGAATGAAGATTTTTTTAAGGGAAACCAAAGTTTTCTTGTGGCAAATCCCAATCAGACATATCGCTAGCAAATTAAAACATTATTATTCAAAAGTGAGTATTCTAACAATGACTTAACACAAATGTGGAGAGGGTCTTTAAAGTCTTTAAAGATTATTATTCTAAAAAAATTAATCAAGCTAAAATGCTACATATTACATGTTTCCAACATACAAGCGTGGTGATTTGCAGCTTTTCCGTCTAATGTCAGTGATCAGGATTACTGTTTATTTGGGGGGGGTTTTTTATATCACTGAGTGGATAACCTGGTGAATCAAAATTTGGAAGTATGGATGCCACGATATTCCCGTATTAATGACACTGATTTAATAAAAATAAATAAATATTGATGTTTTACGCTCATATTTGTGTTTTTTGTTTGCCAAAAAATAGTCAAAATATACACAATTAAAAAGAATTTCGGTTACATTTTTTTTCTTTTAACGATTTTCTGATTATTTGTTTTGTGAAAACTTTTGGCTATGATAATTGTTAAGAGAAAATCATCAACTTGGGTTTTTTTTTGTATTATTTCACTATATCTGAAAGATTATTGTTTTGTTGAAAAACAAACTTGTAGATTATTAAATTATGACAATGATAATTATTTGTAGAAACACAGCTGAGACACTCACACACCATTCAGAACCATTCCTAGCTCTAATTACCACAGCTCCTGTATGCATGTTCTCATGTGTGTCTTGTTACTGCTCTATTCCTCCAGCATGCAGGCTCACAGGCTTCTTTACTGAAAGGTCTCTCTCTCTTTCTCTTTCTCCGTCTCTCTCAGCTGGAGTGCCAGGCAAGCCGCTCTGCAGCGATCTGGAGATGAGGAGTGTGACAACAAAGAGGTGGAGGACAAGGAGGTATTAGTGCACACACTCACACACACACACACTCAGCGAGCAGCGTGCAGTAGTTATGGTCTCGACAGCTTTAGCACCCCCATATTGTAAACAGGGGGGTGGTGACCGCCTCCCTGTGCTTGTTAACATCATCTCCGTCATTCAGCAGACGCGGCACTGTCAGCACCTCGCTGTGCCCCGACACAATCAACATTAACCATGACACACACACAAACACACAGTCACCACACACACCGACTATGTACATTCATTCAAAACTTTACACACACACACACTAGCAAATTTGTTCACGTACCCTGCAATAAAAATATGCAAACGCATTTATACACAAATATAGATACTGTATAGTGTATGCATGTACAGACACACACATTTAACCTCTGCCTGCTGCATACGCACATGCACATACACACACACACACTACTGCACATCCTGGCGGCGCCCCATGCAATCAACATTATCCATGTGAGCTGCTTAATGGGCACCTCGTAAAACAGACGACAGCTCTGCTACCAAGACCGTCCACAGGGGAGACAAACTACCTGTGCCGAGACACACACACACACACACACACACACTGAAGATATACAGAAACATATGCATTGTATCATCCATGAAAACAGAGCTTGCACATGAACAAGTATGAAATTCATATCTAGTTCAGTAGTCTTTGTTTTGTTTTCTCATGAGTTAAATAAGGAACCACCCCAGCATTGTGTTTCTTCATTGCAAGTTACTTTAACACAGCTGACATTTTTTGGACAAATGAAACTGACATGTTAAGGTGATCAGGTGACAGTCAGGTGATCAAACAGTTTTCAGCCCAGTTTGATTGAAAAATAAAGACAAAGACAGTACTTCTTGTGTAACAGAAACCACTGAGAGTCAATCTTGCATTCAGAAAGTGATTATCATTATGCCGGTGTGACCGAATCTATAAGAAATATGTAGGACATTACAACAGACATTTCAATAATCTTATATTGCAACGTCAGCTATCAAAAGTTAACATATTAGCCACTGTTGCTACCCGCTGGTCTGACCAGCTAGAAGGTGGTAAACCAGTCTGCTCAAGAAGCTGGTAATGCAGTGTTTTCAAGTTGGTTCAGAGTCATCATTATAAGCCAGTAAAGAATGAAAGATGCACGAGTGGTGGTGCCACTGGTTGTAGCAATGACGCTGTTTCTGTGTTTTTTAATGTGGACATTTTATTTTCAATCCACAATGAAGACTAGGCAAAGATTTCAGGAGACTCTGGGTTAAAATGGAGAACAAAGGCCTGTTCCACCTAAAGAACAGGAAACAAAACATGTCAAATAGAGATTCAAGCAATCAGTGAAGACTGCACCTTCACAATGTGCTGTGACATTCACATCAGCCCACTTTCAAAAAGAAACACAACAATATAGGACAGAAAATCAACACACACACCAAAACAGTGAAGCACTTCAAGGCTCAGTGGAGTTGAAGATGCTATCAGGTAAAGAACCTGGTGTGTATGTGTTTGTGTGTGCGTTTGTGTGTGTGTGGTCACCGGGACATAAAAAGGGAGCACGCCACCCATGTCAGATATGCTGCCCTTTCTGCTAACGGCTCCAGAGGCCACAGAGGCTAACTGCCGTCGCTGCCACCCACCCACACGCAGACAGACAGCCTCCACCCTCTTCCCACATGCACACTCACGCACTCTCACACACTCAGGCATGCACAGGGCTGCGGTCCACACGGCCGCGGTCATTCTGTGCGTCTCCAGCCAGCTAGCGGCGACGTTCCCGCCACAACTGCCAGTGCATTTGACCTTTCCTGTCCAGGCCTAATCGGATTGTGTCCCTCTTTATGAAATCAGACGCTAAAGGTCAGCAGGCTGTTTAACATGGGGTGGAGGCCCAGAGCTATGGAATTTGCCTTGGCAGTAAATTACCTTTATTATGTTTGGTCCGTGTGATTCTATACCCTCCCAAAGGCCGCAGGGCTCTGGACATGGTGATACATGAAGATGGGCTACAAGGCTGCGATTTGCCTCAAAAGCACAAAGAAGGTCTTCACTGACTGGGGTGTTGCATGGTGTTACACAAACGCAGTGCACTTGCAACCCGGTGAGCTTTCTTTCACCTCTTGCTTTGTGTTGCGTGTCCTGTCATTCTCTCCCTTGTCTCTGTGTAGAATATAGCAGATCAATCATACTCGCCTTTTTTTTATGTTATCAAGAAAATTTGATGGAAGCGAAACCTGACAGGGAAGACATTTATTAGGTGAAGTTTAAGCCAAAGAATTTCTGTTATGCATATTCGTCCATTTTCATCTAGTTTCATACATCATTCCCCTGTTCGGTCTTTGTTCAAATTTTACCAGTTTTTATGCTTATGAAATATATTCTTAAAAGTTTTTTCCTAAACTTGAAATATTTGCAACTGGCGCTGATGCACATTCACACACTATTCTCACCCACAAGTGTCATTCCATTGATTTTATATAGAATCTTAACATTCTGTCTGAACATGCTTTAACCAGGCATACTTTTAATGGAGATTAGAAGTTGTAACTAATGGCTCTTTTAATGGTTAATGAATAATTTATTAATGCTTTATTGATCAGCAGTAAGAAATTTGCAGGAAGAAATTTTGGGTTGCCAGGTTGTAAAAAATCTCTCTGATACCCTGCATGAAAAAAATGCAGCCTCCAGTTATTTGAATGGACTCTGGCCTTTAAAAACCAAGACATGGTAAAAACCTAGTATATGGCTGACGTGTTTGGTGTTGGGATGCAAGTTTGTGGCCAATGTGTCACAGGAACAGTTAATGGTAGTGACAGTATTAAGTATGGTTTTGTCCCAGTCACAGAAGGCGATTTAATAAACCTAAGAAGAACAACATCACTTTTGCTCGTAATGAGTAAAAGTAAAAGTATTGTCCTTATGAGGCCAATGACAGTGTGTTTGATAACAGGTATGCATTGCAAATACAGGAGATGACAGGAGTCTTAAGCAGCACCGCCCCCCAACAGTGTGATCACTCAATTAGTCAGTCACATACACACCTGTGTGTAGCGCTGACATCGGCAGGTAGCCAAAAAGCAGTTTCATCCTGTAAAACTTCTGCTTTTACCAGAATGCAGTGTGAGGTTATGGCAAGCCACTGCTTCAGATATATGCAAACTGGGGTTGGGTGTTTGTGTGTGTGGCTGTGTATTACTCATGAGTGGGGACATAAATCTGACATGTTGTGGGAACTCGCCTTGCTTATTGGGAAAAAATACAAGTCCCCATAACTCCATCTCAGATGCCGCGACAGACGGCGGAGACGAAACGCAGCAATTCAGCACAGAGCAGATCGTGCGGAACAGGAAGTTAAAAAAATAAAACGTCCTGTTAACTTCAAAATAAAATACACCGTGCCCACAGCAGATCATATTTCCTTTTGGTACACCTTAAAACGTCACAATGAGCGGAGACAGGCCCGAAGTCAGCGGGTTAGATGGAAATTTTAAGGTATTAAACCCAATTGACGCCATGGATGAAGAGGTTTTCAGTGTGGAGGTCCAAAATAACAAGATTATATATGACCCTTCACATCCTTTTTATAAGGACAACACAGAGGTGTTGACTCCTCTGTTGTTCTCATACTACTCTGAATGGAAAGTTTTGGCTGTTTACATGTAAAGTTTTACGATTACACGTGAATTCTCGAAGCCACACAGGTCCTGCAATCTGGCGGAACGCACCACAAATGCAACCGGTGGGGGTTGACGAACGGCGGAGGATGGAACACAGATGGAACGCAGCAAAGACGGACCTGGTGGAATCCCTGTGTAAGATAACGCCACTAGCGTTTAGGAATAGGGTTAGCGAAAGTCTCCAGGTAAAGTGATGGAAGCCAATGCTATGTTCTCTAAAGCCATGGAAATACAAAGGCAACAAAGGCTAAAAAATATGTCATAGTAAAAATATATTAAAACCCTGTGCAATGTTTTTGCAAAACAGTATTTGAATGATGTTATAATATTCACCTAAACCATAAATATATTAAATGCATGCAGAGGGGACATTCACTCTGAGATGTATGTTGTATGTAAGAAAGAGACACGGGAAGAGTGACAAACAAGTGATGAAGATAAAGACATGGACGGACAGAATGAGCTGAGATGAAGAAAACACATCATCCTGGATACTGGACGCTGTCTATTTTAAGGGCTGATCTCTTTTTCTTCCACACACACACTCACAGAAACACACACACAATCTTTGATTTTCATGCGTCGTGCTGTCCATTTGAGGAGTGTTCCTGTCAACCAGGAAGTCCTCGCCTGGTTGTCATGTAACCCTTTGATCCATCACGCAAGCCACTTCCTGATCCCTCACCCCTTCATACCTACTGATCATCACTCACATGACACGCTACATACCTCACACTGGGCGTGTGTGTGTGTGTGCGGTACATGTTTGTGTCACTAACGGACAGGATGGCCGCTGTATTCAGGTTGACATCAGTCTTGCTCCTGGCTACAAACAGAATGATGATGGGGATGTAACTGATATGTGCGGACAACAAAGAAACATCTTCAAGGCCTTTACGCACTGTGAATATCATCAAAGACGGCAGATGGTGACGTACCTTACGAAAGACGACAGTTATCGGAAAATCCTTACTCTCATGTTCATCCACTCATTTAATTGCAAGCCAGATTCTTTCCTTTTTTTATACATTGTGGCAATACTTCACAATACATTTTTATCTTATATTTAATTTAAAAGTCACCTCTAAACTTCCACTTTACCCTTTATAACGTCAGCACAATTAAAAAACAAAGAGTTCTCGAAAAGAAAGAAAGAAGGAAGGCAGTGGGGGATTCTAATAGAATCTTAACTCATCTCTCACTAAAAGCCTCCTCCAGAAACAATTACAGATAAAAAATGAACATTGCCTATTTCAAACAGAACATGCGCACATTCATAACCCCCTAAACCAATTGTAAAAATGGCCCCTTCTCTGGATGAGCTGCAAATGTTTCCAGACTAATACCATTTCCCTCATCAATCGGCTGCTAATGACTGCGAGGTTTCAGAGTTGATGTGAGGGAAGGGTCGGTGGCACATAACTTTGTCTGGAGAACATTGTCTGCAAACTCTGGGGAGTGATGCTTTACAGTAAAGGTGAAGTGCACACAGTTTTAATATGTGATTCCTATGATCCAGGATATTTCATCAATATCGACTACATTTCTATCTGAGCTTGTGAATGGAGAGCCAAGATGATCATTTGTGATGTTACTGAAAAGTGGAGACATTTATATTAAACTGAATTGGACTTTTGTTTTGCAACTTTTGTGTAAGAGGAAGAACATTCAATTGAGGTTGTAGGCATGTCAAAATATCTGCTGTGAAAACAGCCTATTACAATCACACAGCAACCTCTGGGCCCTTAAAGCCAATGCATAAGTGCCTTAAACCTGCATTTTTCTTTCTAATGGCCAGCAGAGGACAACTCCAATGGTTGCAAACAGAAGTCAGTTTGTACAAAAGTCAGCTGGATAATGACCCAACTTCTAACTTGATTTATTATCTCTGTAAACATTCTCATAATGAGTTTATGGTCTCAATCACTAGTTCAAACTCTTCTTTGATGATGTTTACTTAATACATTTTCTTATGTTTTCAGTTGGTCCTGTTAAGTTAAGTGTTCGGTTGTACTTAAAGATGCTCTAAGCAGTAGGCTATTACATTTGAATAACAATTGCCCTTTGCTCACCAGACTAGCTAGCTAGCGCTAGCATCAGCTGATGACACACGCATGCACTGCTTGCAAAAATCCAATACGGCGAAGGCCAAAAACCAAGAAAGCGACCGCCAAGATGCTGAATCTTAGGCTTCAAAACCAGGGTCCACAAACCATCGTTCATGCATGTGTTAATTTTTTTCTGTTAAGCTTTGAATTATGGGATGCAAATGTCAACACTCATTGATAAATAATAATAGAATGTTTCCAAAAAAAAGCCCTTTCACACATAAAATTACAGGACTAAACTTCCCCTGGCTTTTACCCAGGAGACTGGTCTTTGTGTATCTTTGGAAGTTATAAACTGAAGTAGCTTGAACTCCTTTTCTTCTAACCCCAACCAAGTATAGTTTTGTTGCCGAAAGCTAACAAAGTAATTCTGTCTAATATCACTAGCAATGTATATGTGCAGCATCCATCATATGTTTCAAACATCGACCAGTCATATTTTGTCAGATATTATATGAACTGCCCTGCAAAAGGCTGGGTCAGTGAGCATCAACTTCGGCCCTGGAGGTGGATCAAAGTCTCTCCTTTGCCTCCTGACCACATCTGAAAGCTGGAATGGTTAACAGTCAGAACCAGAAAAGGACAAACAATGCAACAAAACAAAGCTGTGGTAGCACATAGGAGAGAAGGAAACCAAATGTCTGAAGGAATACTTCACTCTTAAAATGACGAAAAAAATTCTGACACTTGGATTATTTTCCAAGAGGATGAGGGAGAGAAGATGGGAGAGCCCATTGCCCTACACTTGCAATTACATGGTGAAGACGGCAGGACATAGATGGCAAACAAGTAGTCCATAGACAGCCGCACATAGAGCAGGAATGGAATGGAAGCTCTGAGGCTAAAGAAGTTTGGCAAAACACAACAAAATGCTCATTACCCTAAGTCATAAAACTATAATACTCAAACTTGCATTATAAAAAACTAATTTACACATTAAACACTCTACACTTGTTAAGCTTGGACTCTGTTATCATTACAAAGTCCACCACTTAAGCCTACAACATAAATACAAGACTGCGGCTGGCTGTACAGTAAAAACACTTGAGAGTGCACATGCCTTCCATCAAAAATTAACTTGAGTAGCTTTGATAATTATACGATGGTGTAAAATATTTAACAGCGAGTGGAGAGAGAGCTGTTTAGAGCAGTGTGAATGAACATCAACTTCATCCAGAACAATAACAATTACAAACTGCTCACTGCTTCTCTCGGCCACTGTGCATCTCACTGTGTCTCACTTATTCCACTTTAGCTCTCTCTCTCTCTCTGTGGTTCTCTTTCTGCACCTTTCTATTTGCATCCCTCTCTCCTTCTCTGCAGTGGAGAGAGGGAGGGGAAGGGAAGGAGATGACTTAAGGTAATGAGAGGAGTAAAACATCATTAGTGCAAATTAACTTTTGTCAGCTGAGGTGATCTTGGTGGGGGCGCTTCTGTCACCGGCGGCAGCTCAGATAATGGCAATTTATGCATTAACGTGTGTTACA
>CAFUXE010000380.1:373613-389456 GCA_903364295.1 Serranus cabrilla | reverse complement strand
AACTGCCATGTTCAACTACTGCCCGACCTAACCAAATACACACACTATGCCAGTAAGCACAGTTTACTACATGAAAAGGGGCTATCGTAAGTATGAGTTTAGTATAAGACTGCAACACTGGGAAACAGATAGCCTGGTGATGTCCAAAGGTTTAAAAATAAAATGCACTCATGTCCCTCGAAGGCCGACTAAAGAACAGAAATATCTTGTTGGTTTAACCTGTACAATGTAAATTCTACAAGTTTCAGTCAAGGTTTTTATGGGAAGTTTGGTGCATTCTTGTCTGGGCCATCCTGTTTGCCCCTGCTTCAAGGTGTGAGCTGAATACAAACAGTTTTCTGCATTTTCCAAGACTAACCTTTGTCTTTATCTGCATTCCTTCTGTCTGTCTAACCAAAGAGTGATTTTTTTACCCCCCTTGATTTACACCTGACAAAGTCTGAACATAATCTTCAAGGGATCATGTTGGATTTCACCAATATAATAATACAATTATATTTCATTCAGTATTTTAATTTCAAAGCCTTCTCTAAGTACCGCCTATATCATTGTGCCCTCTGATAATATCCCCCTGATCAAGCCCATTGCTTGGATTCCCGATCATGCTTTGGTGCCACTGCTCTTACCTGTCTGCCTAATAATTTAAAGGTAAACCCAAATTCATAATTATAACAGATGACCTGTTAGGATTGTGGGGATATTTCGTCTTTGTATGTGCACAAACTGTATATGAACACACACGCATGCACACAGTGGGATATCCTGTAAATGATACGACGTCCTGACATAAAGGTTGCCTGTATTTACACGTGTCTGCCCTCAGTACCTGCAGGAGACCTACAGCTTTCCTTTCTGTTTCAATGATCATTTATCATCTGATGTTATTAGATCATCTCACCAACCTCAGTGTCAAAAAATATATTTATATGAAAAAAATATTTGTCATTTAGTTTTCTATTCATATTAATTCCTGACAAACACTGATAAATTGATGTAAACTTCATTTAAATAATAATCACTGATTGAAAAATATTTGTTTTCTAAGGGTAAAATTTGCTTGCTTGTTTTTCAAAGGCTTATATTGTCCTATTGCTGGATTCAACACCTTCTTACTCCTGTACAATCATTTAAAATCATCTGAATGGATGTTCAGTATGCGGAGGTTGAATGTGTGTGTGTGTGTGACACTATATGTTTTGCCTTTAGACACACCTCATTAGATTCTTCCTTCACACAAGGTATTTGTTTATTGCAACCAAGTGAGAGATGCATGTTAAAAAAAGGTGCATGGCACAGAATCCAAGTCTCTCTATCCCTCTCTCACACACACAACACACACACACACACACACACATAGATATTCACCCACAAACAAACACAGACAAAGCAGCCCAAGGCCTACCACTGCCATCATACACACGACTTGGCCTGTCTGTGTGACACGCACAGTTTGTTTGGTAGTTTTAATTTGACAGGGCTCTGAATAGAGCTTCTGAAACACACACATCCACACACTTTCTCAGACCTACACACACACACCTTTAATTTGACAGCGCTCTAACAAGAGCCTGCTGCTTGTCAAATGTTCTCCAGTGGCAGCAGGGATCCGCAGAGCAGAGGGGGTTCTGTTCAAGGACATCTGTGAAGAAACACACACACACACTCCTCCACTAACACACACTCGCTTTGAATAGGCTGAGAGAGGCAGCCCGCTGCACCACACGATGGGAGAGAGGCTGCACACACGCTGAGGGGTTTCTACACTGCTGTTCCTCTCACTCTCCATCTTCCTCTCCCTCTATGTCTCTCTGTCTTTTTCCCCCTTTATCTAACATTCCATCGCCTTTTTTGCCTCTTTTGGTCTTAAGTAGAGGGCTGAGGGGCTGAGATAGACCAGGGGAGATTTTGATGACGGCTCCCTGTCTGGTCCAACAAGCCGATTCCCAACTCACACCGCACACACACACACACACATACAACCACACATCAATTTTCTCTTCATTTTTCAATCCAAAACACCAGGAGACCTTTTAAAGTTACTCAAAGGCGAATGGGACTTTGGTCCTGATCCTCTGGATTTCATCCCATTGAAGGTGTGTGTTTGTGTGCACTGGTGACGCATGTGTTCCTACTTGTGTGTGTGTGTATGTGTGTGTGTGTGTGAGGGGGGGGGGCTCCCATGCTGTCCCGGACTCGGCTTCCACGAGACACTTTGCTCATTAGAGGGAAGAGAGGGCGACTTGAGTGACTTCTCGTCGGCACCCCGCTCAACTTGATCACAAGGCCGGCCCCGCAGAGCGAGAGAGAAAGTCGAGGTTTCGACGCAGTGTGTGTCGCCTGGAAAATACAGCGTCGACACACCTGGGTACGTGTGTGTGTGTGTGTGTAGGAAGAGATAAAAATGGGAGCACTGTAAAGATTATGAAGGAACAAACTGGATCTGACAAATTAATACAAATCATAGGCTTAAAAAAAACTACATTTAGATACAGAAACATTATTATATTGTTGCAGACCGATGTGTAAAAAATTTGAAAAAAAAAAAAAGAATGTAGTCATCATTGGCCATAAAATCTAAATGTCAAACATTATACAAAATCACTTCAAATCAACAGAGAGAGATTTGCCGTTAGATCCTATCTGTTACTGTGTTTGTGCCTGTCAGATAAAATACTGCACTTCCCACTGCAATGATCTAGAAAGGGGGTTCACACGGAAGCATCCAAAATGTCAACATGTACATAAATACAAACGTTCCTTTTGGATTCCCGGTGACATTAAACCAAGGAGAAATTGTCGCAGAGAATAAAGGGATCTCTGAAAGAAAGTTCATTTTTGGGGGGCTTTGCATGATAACCAGCAAATCCAAAGTGCAGAAGGGAAACATTGGCATGTTTTAAGGTTTTGATCGCATTTTCTGATAAAACTGGCACTGATGTGACTCTGTGCTGGAGATGCTTGCAGGTCTTGCGATGATGAAACGCCACCCGGATTATTTGAATCGTGTAAATCACAGCTAAAAGTCAATGTGTAAAGCCAAGGTCTATGAAACTATCAGTGTGGAATAGAGAACATAGACGATATGTTACCGCATTGCCAAGTGCCACCACTTAATACCATTAATCTTGGTGCCCCCCCACCCTCCTCCATCTCTCTCACTCCATCTCTGCGTTGGAGTGCTTGGCGTCCTCTAAAAGTATGGATCTTGACCGCAGCCATTTTCCGTGGAAGAGGGAAAGGCTAAAGAGAAAGCGCTGACCCCTCTTCGTCGCAATTTTCCCCTCATCAACTTGTGAGACTTCATTAACTTCCATGGGGTAATTTCTTCTCTCAGTGCGTTTCTGAGAGGAGGGGTGGTATGACGTTTTCTTCCCATCCATCCACTCTCGCCTATTCTCTTTATCTCCAATCCTTAACTCCAACACTGCTTCTTTCTTTACTGCTTCACTCGCTTGTGCATCATCAGGAAAAATAGAGGAAAAGAGACCGTAGGAATTTAGGAAAGTAATGTTGCTCTTCACCTGAATAACCCCAATATTTCGAATGTGAGGATTCGTTAGTGCATAAATAAACTACAGCAATCTTTCACTTGATCCCAAATTAAAACAGTAGCTTCTAACGGGAACGTTTCACAGCCTTTATCCCTCAGGAGCCCAAAATAAAAAAACACACTGCTGAACCTGATCGCGGTCCGACTGATGCTGAGGCCTCAGTGAGGCAATGCATGATGGGAACTGTGAGTCAATGCTGCCCTCTTCAGGAATATTAGTGTCACTGTATGGATGGAACGTCCTTCAGATATTTGTATTTGCCTCATAGACTGTCAGGTGTCTGCAGGATACAGTCTACCAAACTGTGTTTCTGATTTGATCAAATCTTTGTGCATGTGAGATCATATGGTGAAACTTTGCTGAGTTGCATGGGTATTTTATCATAAATGATACCTATTGTTGCAATGTGGGTTTAATTACTAGCATCGAAATATACTTAGTAGATAATATACAGAACTACAAAATTGGCACAAAGCAGAATGGCCCATTTTAGAATAAAGAATGTTGTTATCTGATTATAAGAGCAGTGTACTTCGCCAACCAATAAAGTATTACCTTAAAGTGTATTAATATATCATATTTGTGGATTGTATTTTTTATTTTAAGTACAAAGTAACAAAAGTTTTCAAGTAGCAGCAAATAAAAATACTAAGTTAAGTACAGGTACCTCAAAATTGTACTTAACTGCAGCAGTGACACTTTATATTAAAAGGTACACATATTACTGTTAGCATATTAGCAAGCATAACAGCAGCATATTGGCTCTTTCAGTCATTATAAATGACTTATTATTATACAGGGCCATGTTGTACACATAATACTACAAATTATTGCATATTGATAGTTAGGAAGGAAGCTGCTGTACATGAATAACAATATGCATTGCTCAGTATGGGCGTCATATGGTGGTAGATGTGCTGGTGGATCCTATTCATTAAGAATGACTATTCTTAAGGTTAAGAAAAAGAAAAAGTAATTACATCTAGTTAAATAATACTACAGTACTTTACTTAAATATTTCCATTTAATTCTAATATTCCAATAAAATGCAGAGGACAATTCCTCTACAACTGATACCTGTATAAATATCATTATATTTTGTTTGTAATGGTTTTTCTTCTATCAGACTATATCATGTAGTTGCACTGTGTATGTTGTGTAAGAGTTTTTTTGTCTGGCAATACTTTACCTCACAATTTTGTGCCCAAAGACCATATTTAGTATAAGTAGAAAAGCCACGACAATTGTTCTGATTGGTCTGAAGTCTTGAGATTTGGAAGGACATGATTTGGGTAAGTTTAAGCAAGTTTTTAATATATATCACTGTTATCAGTAACCAAAATCATGATTTCTGAGGGGAAAAAGGCCATTTTGTTTATTCTTCCATGACTTTTTTCTTTTACACTTCATATGTGTGCATATCTCTGATATTATGGGTTCATATACCAAATACAGTTAATTGTGCTCCTTGTAGTTTCTGAAATAGAACCATTTTCTTATCATACGATATTTAGTCATGGGCACAATGACTACTGCTTTTTCCTAAAATATAATGTAGTTTATGACAAAAAGAGTTGTCCCATGCACCCACAGACATGATACACTACAAAAACTAAACTTACAGATCACATTTGTGCTAAGACAAGCAAAGAGAACACTTTGACCTGAGTAAATATAAAAAGATAAGTTGGGAAGGGATAGATAACAAAGATAATGGCATTTCTATGGCACTTTGATTCAGGCTAAACACAGAGGACTCCGTATGTGACTGAAACAAAGCAGGAGACCACCAGCAGGATCGGAGCAGCCCGTCTCATATGCACTCCAGTTAGCGATGTTCATCTGTCTTCACGGATATGTAAACTTTCCTCTTTCTCCCTTTCTTCCAAGCCGCTCTACATGATACACGAAGTGCCAGGGACAGGCCTGGCGCACAGACAAATGCCAACCACTCGCTCTTCCAAATGTCAAATCTGACATGTAGGAGACATTCGATAACCATCCCTGCTGGACCAATTCAGAGCCACGCTCTTCAAACACTCCCTGACGTCTCTTGACGAGAGCGGAGGGGAAATGACTGGATTTTATCTGCCTCTGGGCATGAGATAACACACAGACCTTGTCTGGATGTCGTCCCTTTGGTGAACCCTCCAGTGATGACGAACACAAAGTGTCTGGGCATCAGCAAAGGAACAGTCAAGAGACCAACTGCAGTTAAAATAAAAGAGCCCTTATAACCAATAAAAGAAAGTGTTGTCATAAACTTCCCCCATTAAAAAACTAGAACTGTTTTAGGCCTTAGTTCTGACTGCAGCCTGTGCATGAATAAGCAGGACTCACTTTCACTTTAAACTAAAATTTCAACTTATATTTGTAGTCCAGTACCACTGCATTTGTAAAGGAGAAAGTCATGGAAACTTCCTAGGTTCACAGTATGTGTGCACAACACCCACGGTGAAAGTTAAACTTAATACAGGAACAGAAGAGTTGGACAGTATGCAACAAGTCCTCCAAACCATACAACCACATGGTTCCTACCCTCAAATACCACCAAAAGAAGCATTTTCCAAAAATAGCTCCCTACAGATCGCAGGAGATTGACACGTCAAAATACATCAATGCAACAATCGCTGTTGTGAGAATGTTGACATTTTGATGCGTGTAGGTTACAAAATTACTTCTCAAAGGTTAGGGCAAAAAAGTTCCTGGTTAGGTGTTAGAAAGGATAGTTTAAAAAGTAAAACTAATGCTGTAAAGTGATGAAGGCATGAGGGCCTTGTGAATACTGGAATTGACAAAGCTCTGTGCATCACATTTTTACATAATTGAATTGCTGTTAATTTGAATAACACTGTTTACTGTCGTTTTCACATGGGACACAAACGCTGTTCTCCTGGGAAAAAGTCCTGGCACCTCAGTGTCATTCATACTGACTACGGGCACTATAGGGTGCCACAAACTACAAACAGAAACATGAGGAACAAGGCAATCAGAGATGGCAGGCTTCACCCCACAGCGCCCTCTGTTGGCCAGAGGATGTATATGCAGCGGACACACAGACAGACAGACAGACAGACACCGCCACCCAAAACAATACTTCAAGTAATAATAAGGTGTTTTATAAACAACTCATGGGGTCATATTTTGGGGGAGGACCGTCTCAAATATTAATGTGTCTTTTGCTTGTAGAAACGGGTGTGTGTTTTTTTTAAGGGCAGGACAGTCTTACAATCGGGCTAAAAAATATTTTCTATATTGCAAAATTCTTTACAAAAGGATTACACCAACACAAATGACTCAAAATATTATCAAGAAATTAATTACTGCATTTTTTATTAGTAGCTACACCATGCATTTCTGCTATTTAAACTGAATTCCACTTTGTTTGGAGGCCATCTTTCATCCATTATACATCTGAGATTCACTATCTGTTGACTGATACACACTGATCAACACATTTCATGCTTTCAAAATGCATTTCATCTGATTTTGAACTCCTCACCCACCAAAACCCTGCATAAAAGCACAAAAAGTCAGCAAATTTACAGATAAGTTTAAAAAAACGAATTTAAGCTCTTGCCACGTTATGCAGGACAAAGGTCAAACACTCTCCTATCAGGAATGTTATTGTTCAACTATAACTGTCTACAAACCCAAACAATGTTAGTCCAGTGGTTTATTATTCACCAGGCATGACTTGACAATGATCCTACCCTTTCACCCCCCAAATAGTATGTAACACCAGAAGTGTATATATTACAACTAGGTGTTTTTTTACAGGGACAGTTAATTCTAATAATAAAAATACATATTATGCATTTTATAGACAGCTCTATGGATGATATGTCCAACACTCAGCAACTCGCATATAAAAATATAGATTGATACACTGCACTACAGGTGTAAAGAACAAATATGTACTTTGTATTTGGGGGTGGACTGTCCCTTTAAATACACCCAAATTCTTGATTTCAAGGAATCCATTAACATTATAAGCATTCAAAATAAATTGGATCACAAATGTTTCAATGAGCATTCTAGTTTATTGAAGGCACATCAGTTAGAAAGAACACAATAGCTGTGCTGGACATATACATTCATTGTCTATCACCTCTGCCAAATTAATTGTGTATCACATATTAGAGCTGGGTAATCTACAATTTCTGGACAAAAAAACAAGACATTTGCTGTTTAAGGCAACAATTTGCGATTTTTTCTGTTAATAAAAATTTAAAAAATTTACACTTTAGTTGCCTTCACTATAAGCTCCCTTGTGTTGAAATTTTAATGACAAATTGTGAGTTGAAAACCATAAATACATTGTAAATTGAATAAATAGAAGATAGAAATTATTATCCAATACCCAACCTCGGCTTTAGGATCACTACTACTAATGTACAAGGCATCACATTTCACAGCAATATTAAATACCATTTAAATCATCCTAAAGGATTTATTTTCCAGTGTATAACAAATGTTTGTTTTGTTATTTTTACATAAGGTATATGACTGTTGCAAAAACATTGGAGTAGACAGGGTTATGTGAATTACAGTGTTTCATATGGCTGGTTTCACAGACATGGATTAAGCGCAGAACACCTAGACCACATCTATGGAACCTTCCCATTACAGTATGTGCAGTGGGACGGAAAAACATCGCCAAGATCTTGTACTAGTTCAGCTCAAACGCTAGCTGTCTTGCAGAAATGTTGGACCCCAGTTTAATGTGAGTTTGTGGTTTGATTTTCTTCACAAGCCTGCTTTATGGAGTGTTAAAATCTTGTGAGATCCTCTCGAAGTCTCATTGATTCTGAACCCTCTGTCTTTTCTTCATCTCAGTCCCTTCCAAGTCCTTCATGCAAGCGACAAGGAAATTGCGGCACTTGAGAGCATACTGCTCAGGAAAATCCCGGAAATGACCGACGTGGGGACTGGAAACAAAATCGAAACTGTCCACCGGGACGCCCTTCTGCTTCAGGGTCTCCACAAAAACCTTGATGTCCATGTACCGGATCACCTGGTCAGCTCTGGAGTACAGGTGGAAATGAGGCCAGGCGGGCGGCCTCTCCTGCACTGCATCATAGTGGTTCTTGTGGATGTACTTGGTCACAGGGTACAGCACAATTCGCAACAGGAAAACAGTCACCGCGAAAAGGGCTAAGAGCACATACCTTAATACAGGAGTTATTTTGGGCCCCAGGGTGGCCGTCAGTGCGCGCAGGGCCCCGCGGACATTCCCACTACCTGGGGCGCTGTCCACTAAGGCCCCAATCACACACAAGGAACTGAACTGTTTATCATTGTGCAACAACTCGATAATGTAACGGTACAGCATGAAACCACCGTTACTGAATATGTGAAAGAAAATAGGACTGTTCTCCACCTCATAGTCATACAGGATCTCCAGCAGTTTCAAGGCCGTACTGCTCAGCTCTTTGTAGCCAAACGACTCTGAGATGAAGACAGTCTTCAAGGGAGCTGTGTAGCGGATAGTGACACATCCCTAAAAGTGAGAAAAAAACAGAAAGAACGCAATTAGAGTACATTTTCATATGAATTTGCACTGCTTCTGCACTGCTCCAATGCTGCTACAAGGAGAAAACCATAAGCAGACTGTCTTTTTAATTAGTTTTCACCTGTTCATTGTAGATGGAGCTGTATTTGGAGAGGTGTTTGTCTTTGCAACCAGCCCAGCCCAACAGAATCACAACTGGCTCCTTTGTCCCCTGCCAGTGTCTCTCTGAAAACAAGACACGCGACACAACAGCACGTTACCAAAGCTGTCGCAGCTCGCTAAGCTAAACGAAGCTAGCAAGCTAAGCTAACAGTCGGCATTTTTACGGCTTCTTTGTAAGATACATGTTAGCATGTACGCTAAGCTAACGGAGGCATGAACATACAGTACAATGAAAAGATGCTCACCCGATGTCCCCGCATCTGGAAACACGATATTGTAGTCTATTTCATCGTCTGCCATTTCTAAATGCGAGCGTATCAACTGCTGTTGTCTACCGTTAACGTTCGGTTCATTTGGATGTTGTAAAAAGGATAGTAGACGAGCTGCAGAGAGCTGAAATGACCAATGCCAGCCTGTAACAAATACTACACTGCAGACAGGTCGGTGGACTGTCACTGTACAGTCCCGCTTCCCTAGTAGAGCATTTCTTCTTCTACGTGTTCATTAACAGCAGACCGTGTTATAATACCGCCCCCTTCTGTAAGGGAGACCGGGGCTCGTTTGCACGCAGCTGTTTTCTGGTCCTTTGAATCTATGCTTTGAATGTCAGAAACTGAAAATGTATCATCAAAATGTTTGCTTTTTGATCTGCTCTCAGAAAATCGCAGACAGTAAATTTAGTGCACTTTGTAGTATTTAGGGAGATTCTGGACACAGACACAGGCCATACAATTAATCAAATGCACTGCAGCCAGTTGCACCAAATACATTCAAACTTGAAATGTATGCATGACTAAATTAAATCTGCTCAACAAATTATTCAAGGTGAGAATCTTTACTGATGTAAATTTTAGAACTTGTTGGGATCAAAAAGACATAACAGCGGTCAATGAAAACCAAAATCATTAACCCACTGAAAGCTGGATTCAAAGTAATACATTTTAATCACAGGCTGATCAAACCTGCATGAAAGTCATCACAGCAACTCATAATGTGACTCAGTAGTTTGTATGGCCTCTGCAGGCCTGTGTGCACACTGCACAACATCTGTACTTGGCGATGTTGGATGCTCCGATATATAATGTCCCACTGGTGATCAATTGGATTTAGGACAGAGGAACGAGTGGGCCAGTCAATGGCATCAATACTTCATCATCCAGGAACTGCTTATACACTCTGGCAACATGGGGACGGGCATCACTACCATACTACCAGTAGAGACAGGGACACAAGCAGAACACAAAACTAGAGAAGAATCAGTGAGGGAGGATAAGGAGAGAGGGATTGTCTGTGGCCACCACATGCAAACCTCTCCATTGCAGCAGTTGTCACTTTCATTTGCACCAAAGCTGGTGAAATTGATTCACAGTCACTAATTCCTATATGGACAGATTGATAGAAACCACCCTTTTCCTGTGAGGAGAAATCCAGAAATCTGCTGTTGTTTCCATAGAAATGTCTCTCACTGATATCACAAAGACCGATATCAGTGTTCAGTAATACGTCTTAAACTATAATAGGTTGAAAAAATCTGCCTACCTGACATTTGGAGTGTTTTATTACTAAATTTTTAAGGAGGGAAACTAAAAAGGCATACTATTTGAAGACACAGTGACATCTAGTGGATCTTTTTTAGCACGATGAAACCTAAGGGAAAAGAAATGGCTCAATCAGGCTGAGATCAACACATTTTTCAAGATATTGTCAATCAAAATGTGCGCCACTAAACCCAAACATGAGCTCCATGGAGTTTCTCTCCTGATTGTGCTCGCTGCACATCAGTAAAGGTGCTGACACCAAAAAACAGATGACAAATGAAAGCAAACGGCCATACATATTCATCTTCAGCTAAATTTAATCTTAAAATCCAGTTATTTTAAAGCCTCACCACCACTTTGAGTTCTAACCAGCTACACGAGCAACACACTTCAACTTAGATTGATTTGATATATTTGATATTGATTGTAGAGTAGCACAGCTAGACAGCTTTAGCATGTGGGAATAGATAGTGATGATCCACATCATCATCATTGCTACTGTATGTTGTGTATCAACCTGATGCAAAGGGGCCTTTGCACACTATGAAGTAGCAGTCCATCTTGCCTGATTACAAATAAACACTATTAAATTCAAGCAAATAACACTTCTTTAAGAAATACATATCGGAAGCAAGCCATAAGCTCAGACAATAGCATTTAAGCATTTTAATATTTTAATGTGCCTTACTTTAGGTTTAATTGATTGATACACTTTTAATACTTTTTAAGACCCTGCTGACACCCTGCACATAATTGTTTTTTGTTCTTATCATCCCTCCAGATAAACCTTGAAGATGAAATGAAGACAAAAGAATCATTGTTCAAGAGCATTCGTTTATTTTCCATCGCTATGTTCAAACATAGGTAATACTGAATCTGAAACATGGGAGAAATAATTATCTCACTTTGGCTTACAGAATAAACTTAGAAATACTAGCTGATTGAATTAAAACAAGTGCCTCTGCATTACAACTGCATGTCACTGACGCTATGTTTTATAATACAGAATTTGCGGTATAATTAAAAGGTGAAAAATCTACAGAAGACTGCTGAAGAAATAAAAAAACATGGGAGCATAAGAAACAGACCCAAATAAAACTCCCTAGATTGTTTACATTGTCATTTCTGCCATGACCATAAACAGACCATTTCCCTATTTTTCCACTTTTCTCAAAAAGTCAACAGAAATTACCAAAAAGGCCATGCTGGTGGTTCTTAGAAGATGTAATGGTCAAATTAAAATGGTCACCTTAGGTTGGCGACACAAGAAAGTCAGTATCAATTTTTTATTCACCTGAAGGAACATGGACATCTCCACCAAACTGCATGTAAACTGTCTTAATATTTCAGTAAAAAACAAAAGTCAGCCTCATGGTGGTGACGGAGGAAAAGCCAGAAGGATCCATCATCTGGGGATCATGAATGTCTGAACAGAATTTCACAGCAATCCATCAAATAGCAGTTTGGACATTACAGTTTGGTGGATCAACAGAGCTAAACTGCTGGCAAGGCTAAAAAAAACCTAAATGAACACTACGCTCTCCCTCCCCATACCAGCTCCATCTTCTGCAGATGGGCCTTGGATGATTTGGAAAAGGTGCTTTTAACCACATTGAGAGGAGCTGCCTTTCCGCTGAGATAGACCTTATTGAGACACGCTGGAAGCCACGACGGCTCCTCCTCCTTCTCCACAGATCCCGCTCTCTCCTTCTTGGCGAGGATACATGAGTGGGCAAAAATGTATCCCGTCATAAATGCATCAAAGCCGGCCCGGTGGGTTCCCGTGTCAGCCGGCTTCTTCTGATCGCCAGTTTTTGACGGGTCTCTCCCTCCGCCTCCGTCTTCTGTTCTGCTTTCTGCACAATCTTTTGTGTCGTCATCAGCTGCAGCTGCTGCTGCAGGGTCTCTGAGGGCTGCGTTGTCTTCACTCACTCCGTTCCCCTCTCTGTTTGTTTTCATGTCCTCTGCTTCATTGTGCTGGTTGTTTCCTTCACTCTCCATTAGAAGCTCTCTGTCTGGGCACGGCTCCGTGACTCGCTGCTCATCCGGTCTTTCTTGAGGATCCACCTCCATGTGGGGGATTTTGTGTTCAGGGGCGCCATCAAAGATGGCAGAGCCCTCTGCTGCCTCACCTCGACCTTTCTTCTTGTCTCTATGTCTCTTCCTCTTTTTCCTCTTGTCCCCCATGCCTTTCTCGTCCTGGAGTATGATCAGGTCAGTGTCGTGTGATAACGGACACTGGGTGCCATTCGGACACCAGCCAAACGCCTGTCAGACAAACATGAACGAACAGAGAGACAGGCTGGTTCACAAAAATATTACACACAATTCCATACTGTCAGTCTGTTAAATTTGAACTGTGAAAGATTCCTTGAGGTTAAAAAAGAAGAAGCTGAAACTCACAGAGAAGCGCTGGCAGATGTCAGTCTGTCCCTCAGCAGAAGCCACAGCTGGACACACTCTGTAGTCCACATAGCTGGACATGTGACCTGCATACTGACAGAACTCTACATGGAAGTGAGGCCCGGCCCCTCCAGAGGACACACTGCGACTGTTATCCAGCTTACTGGAAGGAAGAAGAGATAAAATGACAGAACTGACATATGAGGACACGTCAGTGAGCATAACCATAGAAAATAATAACAAAATATCATAGCAGAGGAAAAGCTCCTGGTCTTCCCCTCAGCCACACCCATCTCTTTAAATAACGGTGACATCTTGTAAATTATATTTGACATAGAGTCTATAAAGACATGTGCTTCTACTTTGTCTCTACTATACTGTAAGCTGACACTCACCATTTCTTGTAGGCGTACTCCAGATAGGAGGCTGTGAGCCGGAGCTCAAATTCAGTGACATATTTGGTGTCATAGATACCAGCAGGAAACATCTCAGACAGGTCGGCTGTGAAGGTGGCCAAACGCTCAGGCAGATGAGCATAAAAACTCTGGTAGAAAAAAACATTACATTAGAAAACAGCCTCAGACTCTCTTGTTTTTAGCAGAGCTGGTGGCAACATTTAAAACAGAAAACATTTAAAGTTGTCTATCATGTTTTTCTCCAGACACAATCGAATGATTGTTTTGTCCGACCAACAGTCAAAAAGTGAAATGCAAATATATCAAATAATGTTCAACAGCAAATGCTCAAACTGGAGAAGCTGGAACCAGAGAACATTTGGCATTTTTACTTATTTATTGAATTAAACACAAGAACTTGGTGGTACCTGGTAAAGGAAGGCCATGTCGATGAGGCCGTTGTGGAGCACCAGGGGTTTCCTGGCTCGCAGCAGTTCAGTGAATAGTGCTCGGATGTGGACGCCGCGGTCGTCTGATGCTCCCTGGCAAAGAAGACATGACATCGAGATATGAAATATGTTCTGATGAAGGTAACTATGCAATGTCCTGTTCTGTTATACTGGTTATGTATTAAAACATTCCTATAGTGTTCAGTTTCCTACTTGTGTCATGTCATTTATCATTAGCCGCTAAGTTATGTGTGTTCATCCTGAACTGTTTGGTACAGGATGTTCGTTTTCTCATGCGTCTCACACTTGGTACACCCTGGGACTCAAAATAATTATTTAATTGTTTATTTTAACTAATTGACAATATGACAGTGTTTGAGTGCCTTAACTGATACAGTAAAAATTACGACCTATGAGCCACTTAATATTTTTGTTTTCTCTGCTCCCTGGCGATAACATACCGAACCATTAGCCCAAAACTAAGGTACATACTGAACAATTCATTTTGTCCATCGTTCCATCCCTATATATGATTTTTGCACTGTACCAATGGATGCTTATGGGCCTGTCATGAAGCAGAAAAAATGTCATCTAAATTACTCAATATTAATAAATAAAAACAAATTATCAAAATAAAGCAACACTTAATGGAAAATTAAGCACCCATTTAGTAATAATCAATTGCAAAGATTGTTATGAAGTCAATTCCATTGCTTCATAGGCATGCCAAGAATAATTTTAAATGAAAACTTTTTGAGAAGTTAATGTGCTACAGTTTTGGGGTGTACTACAGCGTATATGAAAAACAGTGGTATAAGAAGAAGGAAACAGAGCGGGCTCAGGAAATGCTGCACGTGTCAGAACAGCATAGAGTTATAATCACCTTATTATTGCCCTTGCAGTAAGGGATACCATGGGCGTATTGCTTGTTGAAGTCAAATCCATGCTGAACCAGGAACTGGACTGACTGGGGCTCTATGATGTACTCCTCTGAACACAGCAGGGTCAGGTTATAAACCTGGATCAGGTATGTGTCTGCAGCCTGGGAGGGAAATAAATAAATAAGGATAACCTTCACAAACATAATGCACAAGTCTACCGTGGCAAACTGTCTCACCTGCCATGCACTAGATACATGACGTGATGTGTGAGAATGATCTAATTGTTGTTCTTTGACCAGTACATGTCATGCTTATCAGAAATATATAATATCCATTTATATACAGTAATCCAACAACGGATATGAACAGCAGTGTCCACATTTTAATTACATTAAAGAGGTCATTGTCTTATTGCACCTTGTCGTCCAGTTTCTTGTAACAGGCAAACCCCAGGGAGATGATGGAGCGGGAGCGAGCTGCATGGCATATGGCTTTATATCTGTCCTCTATAGATCTGAAATATGACAGCAAGGGTCAGGGCAAACTAAACATTAATAAGCAGTAACAACAAAAGCACAGCGTTGAAACCTGTTGATACTCTTTCACATGAGTATATGTTACGAAAAAGTGCTGAGAGGGCAAATAATGTTTTTACTCACTCAGCCAGCAAGGATTTCCTGTTTCCAAGACCACTCAGCTCCTAAAACAAAGAAAACACAGGTATTACTTTTATTATGAAATTGGTGAAATCATGCAACAAAACAGTGACAGAAAAACGATATACATACAGGCTGTAAGACGAGGCTGTTATAATGATGCATTTGATGACATCTGTCTGAAAGCAGGGGTTAGTTTTAAAATCTAGATCTGCTCATTTCGAGTGTGCATGTGTGTTTATGGGAGGCAAATATGTGTTACTAGAATCAAAATCAGTTTTATTACCACTTTT
>CAFUXE010000380.1:355905-373577 GCA_903364295.1 Serranus cabrilla | reverse complement strand
ATACAAGGAGTGTCCTGTGGTATTATTCGTGCATTCAAACAAATAAAGTACTAAAAAATATAAATATAGATTAAGGCAAGTACTGCGAGTCACAAACAGCATAAATAGAAAATAAGAATAGAAAAAGTCAGCAAAAGATATTAAGAAATGTATCAACGGGCATGCTTTAGCTAAAAATGATGGTTGTGTCAATAGCGAAGAATTTACAAGGTTTATGTGTTGACTTTTAGTCAGGCAATATTTGGGAGTTTGGTGCTTATACAGCGACCATGCATTTTGCTTTTCTGTAGTGTGGAGTTTACTTTTTGTTTAGGATTAAACACATGCACGTACCGTGTCCAGTGCAACGAAGGAAGCCGTTTTAATGGCCACCACCATAGCAGGCCAAAGCTCTTTGAAGTTATCATTCTGGACATCAATAACCGGAACAACCAGCGAAGACAGCATGGTTGTCTCAACTTAGCTGTGGAAAGCAGACAGCTCTTATTCGCGCATGAGACGTTTTCTACACTTACCGACGGCTAACTGGAATGATAGCTAGCTTAACTAACTAATGTTACCTTGAATATGTTTTCATTATCAGCGGAACCCTTGCTTACTGCTTATTTGCCAAATTATCTTCATAAATTCGTTAATGTTTTTGCAGTAATGGCAATATTAGCACTCGTTTGGATCAATGGCTAACAGCGCACTTCCACCGTAAACATTTCAACGTGCTTCTAAGGGTCCAGTGACAAAAATCTATAGTGGCTCCATTTTTGCCTGAGCGCAAATAAAACGATCTTCCTTTAAATGTAGTCGCACAATAGTCATAATTGATGAATATACATTCACAATCACACGTTTTCTGCTTCATATTTGAATTGTACTCCAATGTTAGACATTTTGCTTTTTTAATAAATATTTCAAGCAGGCGTTTATGACAGTCTCACATAAACAATACGTCACTAATTTTAACTGTCGAGGTGAAGTGCGCCATTTTGGCTCAAACAAAGTCAGAAACATTTTATCCTCGATAAAGTATTTTAAATTGTATCAATTAAATGCAGTGTGAAAGCATATAGGGCAGCACTCTAGTTTCCAGGAATTAACATATAATGCGTGTTGAACTTTTTCTTGTCCTTACGACGCGTAAGTAACGTTAGTTAGCTAAAGAAAATATTACAATTTCCAGCTGAGCTTCATTGGCAGCCAAGCTATCTTGACATTTTGCTGAATTTAGCTTTTTAACTTGTTTTAACCTCCACAATGGGTGGCTGCTCGGCTCCAAACTGCTCAAATTCAACTAGCATAGGTAAACAGCTGTTTAGGTTCCCCAAAGACCCTGTCCGTAAGAAGAAATGGGTGGTCAACTGTCGACGAGACTTCGAGCCGACTCCTCACTCCAGACTCTGTCAGGTAGCTAAGTTTAACTTTGCAACCTAGCATTCCGTTTCTGAAAGCACTTTCATAAAAGGGCCAGCTGATTGCTTAACTATATTCCAGATCTGAACTTGATGTATGTTCTTGCTTCTTGTCTTTGTGCATCCCTGTATTGTTTCCCCAAGGATCATTTTGAGCAGAGCCAGTTTGAGGAGATAGCCAGGTCTCCAGCAGGGGGAAAGAAGCTGAAGCCAAATGCCATCCCCACTCTGTTCAGCATTGGAGATCCTCCTTATCCAGCAGTCACTATCCCATACATCTTGCTGCCCATGAAACCAGAACCAGGTAAGTGTGCAACAAAAAACAAACAAAAAAAAAATGATTGAAAGTTTAATTTTAGTTTTTATCTTTTATTTATTTATTTATTTATTTTTATGAGCTAGGCAATTAGAAGCATACTACCCTTACAGCACAAGCGCACAGTATGCAGTGTGGAAGCCATTGTCAGTTTATTTGCAATGTTTACACTGCCAAAGCATGTAATGCCAGTAAGTTCAGGTACATGCACCAGATTCCTGACAGGAAATACAAGTTGAACATTGCTTTGTGTCTGTAGTGGAGAAAGAGCTGAATTTTGGGGACCATGGCTATGCTAGACGCACCCCTCTGCCAGGTCTTGAGGGAGAAGATGGAGACAGGACTGCAGAGGACCAGCCACCCTGCACACAGTGTCACCTTCTCAAGAAACAGCTGGAGCAAGAGATGCAGCACACTGCAAGGCTCCAGAAGGAGGTAAGATGAATCCTGGTGTCTCTTCCAATAAGGAGTAATGTTATACATTTTAACCAATAAACCTATTAATAATAGTACAAAATTTCAAATTGTGCACATAAGGAAATCATAAGTGTGACTTCATAAATAGCCCTAATAAATAGTGTTCTGCTGTCTCAGGCAGAGGAGATGAAGAAGCGACTGTACCGGCTTGACCGGATCGAGAAGGGTCTCCAGAACTTTCTGTACGAGGACCAGATTCGTGCCCTGTCCCTCAGCAAACGCTCCAGACGTGCCGTCTGGTCTCCAGAGACCATCCTGAAGGCCCGAAAGATCCGCTGTGCAATTGGCACAAAAGGCTATGAGTACTTGAGAGAGCTGGGATACCCTTTGCCCTCCTACAGGACTCTGTGTAACCGCCTGGAGACTAAGATCATGGTGACGACTGACATGAGCTGTGAGGAGCTGGCAGAGCTGGGCCTGGGTCTCATGGCCACCTGTGACAGTCCTACAGAGGGTGTTGGGGACAATGATGAGGAGGAACTCATAGGTGTTTTGTCCTGATGGTTTGGCATGACTTACTGACTCTAACCAAAGGGAAGCATATACACAATGTGCTGTGTCTGTCAGTACCAGAAGATGGGAACATTATGCTACTTAACTCATCTATTAAAGACTTAAGCGTCAATCTAAATGTATGTAGCAGTATGACATGGCTGGGCTCAAATGATGTTAGATGCAGTTGCTTGCAGCTAGCCAAGGTTTATGCTTATGGTGTTTCCTACTATGAACATACTGAGCTACAGTATGTGCTGCAGCATGTGAGGAGATGCACAGTGTTGTCTGTAACTAAAGCTGCATTCACACTAAATTGGGGTTGTGTGACAGTGTGGGATTGTCTCTTAAAAGGAACATTTGTGTGATGCCATGTTTTGAACTTTAACCCCAAAATGTAGCACAAGTGGACTATATATTTTAGTATATATATTCAGCGCTTGGCGGTAACAGTTGGCAGATTGCCATTGGCAACTATTTTGAAATGTACCTTTTTTATTTCAACCAATACAAATACAGTATAATTTGGAGACGCATATAGTTACAAAAATAGCAATATATAATATTAAACAATTATACTTTCATCTCTGTTCTAAATAAGAAGCAGTGGGTTACTACACAGAGACAATGGGGAAGCCATAGAAGTTGTTTGACTGGGTGACAACCAAAAGCTGATGCTGGTTGCCACCCTGTCTACACTTTTTAAAGTTAGTGTTGAGCTTGGAAATTATGTTTTCACCTGAGCATTTTATGATCCTTAGGACAGTTTTTTTTTATAACATTCTTGAATGGTAATTGTTTTTTGGCCACAATCCCATGGCAGCGAGGGGCAGGAATGTTTGCTGGACCCTGTCCTCGACTTGCTGGTTATGTGACTGACCACCGCAGAGTGATGTCGAGCTGCGTTTCTCCTAAAGTTCACTGTTTTCAGCTTTCCCCCTGCAAACTGCTGTGTTGTTTTCCGGCACCCTGTGTGATGCCAACCGCCACAGCCCAAACTCAAATGAACCCCTACTAAAATAAATGGGAGGACCGGCCTTTTCACAGCATCACCTAAAGTGGTGTGAATGCAGCTTAGAAGAATGCCATTGCGTGGGGGACTGTGTGGAAAGCATGTCTACTTTGTTGCTTGTGTTTACAGCTAATTAAACATGTTTCACTGGCGGTGCTTACCTGCAAAATAAAACCCTAGTTGTATTCACAATACTCAAATAGGTAAACTCATATCCTGGGTCTGGTCGCTTGATTGTTTCTGATGTTATGAGGATGAAGGCATGTAAATATTTTACACTATAAATCATTTCCTGTACATAACACAAGCTTTATTTTTTGTTAGAATTTACCCAAAGTATTTATCATTTGTTGGTATGTGTAAAACAGTAGCACACAACCAGGATAAGGCTGATGTCTGGGAATATGTTTGCATTTAAACTTTAGCTTTTCAAACTATGCTGTTTGAATTTACTTCTACAAATTATTCAAACACTGTCAGCAAAATTATGGTTGAGATCCTCAATTGATATAGCCTATTTTGATCACATTTTCCAAACTGAAATCTTTGCCGTTTGATAACAAATTTGTATAATTTTTAGGGAGTACACCCTTATCGGTGAGTATAGTCAACAAGTAAGTAAACACTCCACTGGTACATAACTACCGATATTCTCCATGAGATAGATTGGAAATTTGAGACTTAGTGTTAAGACTTGCAGTGGAGTTGTGAATCAATAAAAAAAGCTCAGGCTAATCATATTCCATTCAATACCAAGAATAGCACTGGCACAGAGAAAATAAAGTGATTGTTAAATGACCTGTATTTTTTATGTGTGAGAGATACATTTTGGCATGTAGGTTCTCATACTTATCAGTAACAAACAGTGTTATTGCTGTCAGTGTACATGTTACAAGAACCGACTAAAAGGTTTGGGACTCTACTAGTGAAAAACAAAACCTAACCACAAGTCTCCATAAATACCACTGAAATTACGAAATACTCACACTGGCCTATGAGATTGTGTGTAGCTTCTGTCCAAGTTATGTTTACCCTGCATAAAACAAAATGACATTAACTGACCCTGTTTGGACTTTGACCCAAATCACTCACTTGAGAGATTAGATATTTGTTTTGCAGTTGGCTTGTTACCTTAACTGAACTGCAATACAAAGACGTAGTTTAGGTAGAAAGATTGATTCGACAAGTGACCTGCGATACATTAAGGTCAATGCAGTATGAGAGCACATGTATACAGCGCAATTGACATCAGTTTCTTTGCAGACGATACTAGCCTTTGCAGAGACTTTAAGTGCTGATTGTAATTGATTTTGGCCTCTTGCCTAATACAAAAGTACAACCGTGGTTTTGTTTGTCACATGGTGGCATTCACCTGTACACAGCGTGAGTCATGCATAGTAAAGTAAATATACTCAGCAACAAGATCAATATCACATAGTTCTTTTGATGGCTTACAGTCATACGAGGGGCTCTGTGGGGACGGCGGTGCTTTGAGCTAAATGCTAATGTCAGCATGGCGTGCCAATGAAATTACTCGTTAAGTATGTATGATGTTTACAATGCTCACCAGCTTAGTTTAGTGTGTTAGCATGCAAACATGCTATTTAACACCCAAGACAGAAAGTACAGCTGAGGAACAGGAATGTTGTTATTTTGCAGGTATTTCTCTTGAACTAAATATTGGGCCAGTTAAAATTTGGGGCGTGATGACACTATAGAAAACGTCAGAAAAAAAAGTAATTAAGGATACGTTTCTGTGAACCATGAATATGCCAGTCAGTCAGATAGATGTTAAGATATTTCACTGGATAAATAAACAACTTTGACCTGCTGGTGGTGCAATAAAAAATCAGGACATCACAGAAGTCATAAGGGTTCATCCTCTGGATCCTGTGGACATCTGTATCACATTTCATGGGAATCCATCCAGTGGTGATTTTAATCTGAACTATGTGGTGGATGAAATAAGTGTCTGGCCAACCCTAAAGCCAGCAGCTAGCATGGCAAAACCTGAAAAGATACAGGGCTAAAAGCCTAAATGGATAGTCGTATTTCAAGTACACCATAGTGGAAACAGTCCTGCTCTACAACAGCCTTTTCAAGAAGTGATCCATAAGATTTGCTATAAATTACATTGTTTCCTGATTAGGATTAACAGGAGAGATGTGCTAATGAAGCCTCCTGGACAATTTCCTCTATTTTCTGAGCCCACTAGATGGTGCTGTCTGGTCAACAAAGGGCTGAAAACAAACTTGATTACCACAGCTTGAGTCCTTTTCTTTCACCCAAAAGCGCTATCTAGTGAATAGGCCTAACAGGCACAGGGCCTAAATGCCCAAAGTGTCAGGGCCCCCTGGCTTTCACCTAAAAATGTCAGTCAAAGAGACGCACATCAACGAGGAGACTCAAAATAACCACAAAGAGACATCGAATGACTACACAGTGACAGAGATTCAAAAGGGGGGCAAAACAGCCACAGACAAAAGAGTAAATGTCGAGTCAATAGCCTTTCCTGTCAATGCCTGCCTTAACTCAAGTCAGCGTAGAGGACCACAGAGGACGCTGAACAACTCGTACAGTTCTTTTCCATTTATTGAACCAGGATGGTTATTGGTACAGTAGTAGTATAGAACAGAACAGCGTGGTGTAGGTTGATAACCTTGGAGAAAAGAGAAACATCATAATGAGAATTAAATCAATCAATCAATGCAGTCAATAACTTAAATCTCTCCACTCAAAAGTCAAACTAAGCAATTTACATTAATTCTGCAGATTAAAGACAGATCATACCTAAACTGGATCTTACTGATTGTATCACTTTCTATTAATTTTAGCAATTTCTTGAAATGTCAAATCTGCCAATTTAACTTCTTTTTAAATATACTTATTGTACTACAATGTTTAAATTACTATGTACACTCCTTTTTTTTAACAGGTTTATGAATTTTCTTAATTTATTTAATTTATGCATTTCAACACCTATGAAATTCCTTTTAATCCAATTTTTTATTTTTCAACAAATGATTCCTGCCAATCATTTTAAATATTATCAAATCTTTCCAAACAACAAACCTAATTTTACAAAATCTTTTCAACTGAAATCTGTAATTTTAAATGTATCATAAAATGTAACTTAGACAAACAATTCCCCTAATGCAGTTCTCCAACTTAACCCACAACTCAAACTACCTTCTGGATACATTTCTACCTCACAAACTCAAAAAATTACCTTCAGTAAGAAATTAATAAATCTCTTCAGGAATGTTATATTATTAACCAAATTAATCAAAAATACATACCAGTGGCGTCTCTGTAGTCACCTAAGCATTGACTGTGCTTCTCTCATGCTTACTGAGAAGGACAAAGGAAAATCCTCACCTGCTCAGGTGATACTAATTAGAGCCACACTACTTCTCTCTCTCTGCAGGCCACCAAATGATCAGTGGCCCTCGCCGTCGCCCTCTAATGATACTAAACAGTCTACACAAACCAAATCCATGAAAAGTAAGAAAGTAAACAGACCATCCATATATGACTTCACAGTAAAGAATTACAAAGAGACACAAAACAACAACAAGGCAATCAGAGATGGTAGACTTCACCCCATTCATATCTGTATACTAATCAGTTAGAGTGCAGCGTCCTCTGTTGGCCAGAGGACAGAGGATGTATATTCATGTGCTGAAACATACACTCACACACATACACACACACACACACACAGACACTGCAGCCAAAATCAATGCTTCACTCCCACTCCGTGGGGGGGTCTTTTGCTAATCTATGCCCAGGGGCCCATTGTCCCGTAGTTCGCCCGTGGTTGTCAGATAGTGGGTCTCTCTCTCCCTCCCTCGCCCTCTGTCTGTCTGTTTGATTTGGGGGAAGTGCTTAGTCAACCCCACAGGCTTTAAAAACAACAGGGGTTTACTGCCTGTGTTTATGTGGGTCGCAGGACAGGGAGTGGACAGAGGTAAGTTGGACAGCATTTCTTTTTGGGATCAAATGAGTAAATATCTTTTTTGAAGTTATAAAATATGGCTCTCACTGTATTTGAATTGTTTTGAAACATTTTTTTTCTCTTAGTTCCAAAATAGTAAATTTATTTCAAAGCTGTTAATGCAATTTTAGCTTAACAGTATCATCTGAATTCAGTATTTAGCTACTGATTACGGGACACACATTTCATTCCTTTAATTTGTTCAAATTTAACAACATAAAGGAAGCCATGGGGTTGTTTTCCAGAAAATGATGTACTCATTGAAATCAAAATTGCAATTAAATAACTTCATGTAATTTTACATCAACTACAAAAAGGGCTAATTTAAGTGTTTGTGCAGACAGTTTGGATGCCACTGTGGCTGTAAATATCTCTGTCCCAGCCTCGCTTTGTTTTTCTTCCTGTCAGCTTGTCTGTCCCATTTGCCCCCAACATTCCTCTGTCTGTTGGCTGTTTACCCCATAACAAACTCTTTTTGCAGATTATCTCCACATGCGATGACAGAGACAATGGGGGTTTACTCTTTTAATTATTTGGGGATCAGACTGACTGGACATTTGGTCTAGGGCAGTGGAAACCTGCCAAGAATCTGCTTTTATCCCAGACTGTGCACATGCTGCCCGGCACTGTCATCTACAAAGAGCATTCATGTAGTTGTGACTGTAGTTATTTAGTGTAATGGGTTTAGCACAAGCTTTTTGAAGGTCTGAAGTTGGTGATGATTCAGCTTTATAACTCTTCTTTCTTTAGGTTTTATATGCATCCATCAAAATATGGTTTATTGATGTTTAAAGGGCAACATGTAGCACCTGTGTGACAGTGTTCAAAGTAACATGCATGTCCTTGTCGTCAGGTAGATTGAGTCCAGCCAGTCAGGGAGGGACCATGCACTCTCTCTCGTCGCTGTGGCTCTGCGCGGCCCTGCCAGGTCTGCTGTGGGCCTCACACGTCACTCTGATGGTGGAGGGGGACAATGACGCCTCCAAGATCTGCAAACCAGCCCCCCAGTGGGTGATAAAGGGACAAGCACCCATGCAAGGGGTGCTGGGAAATGTGGCTGTGGTGGCGCTACTGAAGGCCAGCTGACAGTTCTGTCTCACTCAGGCCTCCAAGTAAGAAAACAGACTCATGGATGATAAATGTAAAAATTGGTCATCATAATTTGTTAATATAACTATTAAAAACATCTTTTAAGATTAAGAATTCTTTTGAGAAATCCTTTACCTGATCGATATCATTTGAATATCAATTTCTCACCTCTTGTTACCTTGAATTCAGTGAATGAAGAATTCAAAAGTGGAGAAAATAATTGATGAACTGAAACGTTATGGTAGCAGTTAACACTTTGAAACTTAACAGTTCGGTTAAGTTTACACAACATAACTACTTGGTTAGATTTAAGATTAGGAAGAGAGGCTTTGTCATAATTATTACTGCTGGACTTTGTAAAGGTAGTTATGTCGTGAGGTAACAATAACGTAGTATGTGATGTAACTACTCCTGGAAGTTAATTATATATGTAGCTTCAAATGACAGCTTTGTCACTTCACCTTTGACATTGCTCCTGTTGTAATTGGTACAGCCACTGGGGGGCGCCACCCACCCAGAAACATTTATGGGTTGTAGTACGCTGCTGTGCAAACAACATATGTTTTTGTTTTTTTGAGGGAGGACAGTCTTACTGGGAAACTTTAATTGAACAGTATCATAGTTAATGCTATTAGTATTAGTATGATTTCCATCTTTTTTCTTTCTCTATCTGTTCCTATGTAGAATTGGAGGCCTGCGTGACAAGCTGAACCGCAGCAACCTGACAGAAGTGTCTTTTATGATAGTAAACGAGCGTGACGCTCATTCCAGAGCCATGTACTGGGAGCTGAAGAGGAGAGCGCCCCCTGGTGTTCCAGTCTACCAGCAGGCTCCCATTCAAGATGATGTGTGGGAGGCTCTGGATGGTGACAAAGATGACTTCCTGATCTATGACAGGTAATCTCCAATTACCAACTTCTGGAGTATCGTACAGAATCCATAATTGTGATACAACCTCATTATCACACCTTTTTTGAGCATATACAGTAGGAGATTTACACTGAATTTTAGAAAAAAGAAACATTGATGTATTTTTTTTCATGCATGATATTATTTAAAAAAAAAGGAAGGTACCAATTTGACTGCAGTTATTCCAAACTACATTTGGATTTCCTTTTCTTTTTCTCCAGGTGTGGTCTTCTCACATTCCACATAGTCCTCCCCTACAGTTTCCTGCATTACGTCTATGTTGAGGCTGCGATCAGAGCCACTTATCAGAAAAACATCTGCAACTGCACTGTGAGTAATCCTGAAAACCACATCATGTTCAATGTTTAGTATAAACTCGTTTTAAAAAATGCCATACCTCTTTTTAAGTCAAAGCTGCAATAATCGAAAAGTTGACTCAATCTTGATGTCATAATAATATGTTTTTGTTTATTTTGCTGCCCCCAAGTGGCTAAATGCAATTCCTACCAAAATAGAGTAAAAATTTGTATTTCATTTTTCCCAGGCAAATTCTACTTTATCAAGTAGCAAGAATAACCTTATGAAGACTGACACAAAAGAGTTGAATGTCAGCCAGACATTTCAGTATGACACACATGATCCAGGGGTGGGAGACCAAACTCATGGGGCGAGGCTTCAACACAGCCATTATCATCATCACCCACATGTTTCTCATCACCACCCCCATCATCACCCTCATCACCACCACAACCAGAATCAGTCCCAGCCTCAGCATGATACAAGCCAGAACCAAACTCTTCATCCTATCAGTCATCACCACCATCCTGATCATCATCATCACCCCCATCAGCATCATCAGCATCATCATCAGCATCATCAGCATCAGCAGCCTGGCAACAACAGTCATAATGGGATGGAAATGGGTGATCAGGATGGCAGTTAAAGTGTTTTCACTTCTTTTGTAGTATTTTACTTTTGGTGAAATAGTTTTACTTTGATGGCAGAAGATGCAGGTAAAGAGCAGTTCACTGAGCAGGGGAATTTGTTAACGCCGTAATTAGTTTGTGGTTTCTCTGTTAGCATCAGCACACCTCCCTCCTCTGTGTGCGTAGCGTAACCAGGGCCACCTGGTCTCCTCCCATTAATGAAGTCTGCAGTGTAAAACCTGGCTGCAGGGGGCTGTGGATGGATGTGTGTGGAGGGACTGGATGTGCTGATGGTTACTGTCACTCAGACAGAGTCAGAGGAAGTTGTGCACTGCTAGTGAGCGAACCTCAGTCCGATCACGGTCCAAACATTTTCCTCCTGGTTCAGTTTCTGCTTCTGTTCCCTGCGTGGTCTGGGAGTGATATGCTGTGCTACTACATCACTATGTACATATAACAAGAGATTCAAGTGCATTTTTCAAAAGTGTTTTAACAGATTAATAAATATACCTTAATTAAATCATTACTGATTGCAAGTGCAAAAATTTGCAGTATTACTGGATTAACATACGATATGCTGCTTCATTTAATCAATGTCATCAATTTTGCAGAATTGCTGTGGATTTAAAAACTTTAATACTTCAGAATATACTACTGGACTCTAGAGTGAACCTTCCGTGTTGTTTTCCATTAAAAAAAAAATACATTCATCAAATGTTTTTTTTTTCTTTGTGTCCTAAAAACATTTTGTAGACCTGCAAAAATTAAAAGCACTGATAACCAAAGGAAACTAATGCAATTGCATGCCAGGGATGTGATATTTTCATTATTTTATTTAAATATTTCTGCACACTTGTGTCCCCAAACAGTCCTGGGGAATGATTGGAAAGCTGAGCTTGTGGATTCATTGAGCCAAATTTAACACATGTCTGATGATGTTAGTTCATTGAAGTGAGACCATTCTACGGCTATAAACAGCAGGGCTGATGAGTGAAAACAGGTGAGAGAGTAGGCAAATAGCCAGGTAACTGCAGGGATGATGAGGTAAATTGGATCAGGGGTGTAGTTGGGCAGGGACAGTAGGTGACCAGGACTGGAAACAAAGTCTGAGGACATCTAGTGGATCTACAATGTCAAGTCTGAGCAGTGACAGGGAAGAGAGGGGGTGGGAGACGGGGACAGAGAGCCAGGACAGGCAATGGAACCAACCAGGCAACTATAAAATCAACACGAATCCCTTTCCACAAATGAGAGACTTTAACATTAATGACTACTTTTGATGCTTTAAGTACATTTTGATGCTGATAATTTTGTACTTAAACTAAATAAGTTTTCAATGCAGGACTTTTACTTGTGGTGAGTTTTTTCACCACTGTCATTATGCTGAGACAAGCTGTGTGACTATTGGCTCAGCCTTCATATCTGTCTTCTCATCTGACTTTCAACAAGGAGTTGAAAAGGTATATTAAGATTAGTAAACCCTTTAGGATTGGAACTGGGATTTAGCTGTCAGGCTCTTGTGCCATCCTAGAGTAACGTAACACACTGCCATATGTCGTGCTGGACACACACTCACACACAAAGACTTACACACACTCAGAGAGCACAGGTGGATTACCTCAGTGCTGCTCAACACATCACTGAGATGCAGCATGTTTTAACTGAGGAGAGCTGAGGAGAAAAAACAAAAACAGCCTCTACCAGAATGAAGGTAAGGTCACATTCTCAAAGCTGTTCCTTCCCAAAGGAGAATATTTGTATTTCATTTCAGTTTATATTGCTTCTTACACTGTGGTTTAAAGTGCAGATTGCTTTGCTTGGTGATGATTGTAGCTAGACTGTCCATATGCTGCTGAAATTCCCAATAGTTTCTATGCTTTTGTTTTGTTTTTTTATTTCATTTTTTTCATTTAGCAACGCCCTGCTTCTTAAACCCACTCACTAAACCTCAGCAGGTTGTAGAAGCTGGGCCATGTTAGGGATTTTCCTCTGTAAATCCCAGTGAGGAGGCTCCTGGAGCAGCTCAACTACTTATCTCTGTCCACACAGCCTGCTGCTTCTACCAACACAGTAATGACTGCTTTCACTCACAAGGCCTGGATAGAAAAAATATCCACGTTTCAAAGATATGTTTACATTTGATATGGCCCACTGCTCACTGTGGATTGAGGGTATGAAGTAAAGATTTGTGCCATAAACTGGTGGATCAACTGCGTTCAAGTGGATTGTGAAAAGCAGCAGAGCGAGTGGACTTGTTCACCAGATTGTGTTGCTTTTTGGATGAAACAGACGAAACAATGACACATGTTCTAGCAGGGAGAAGCTTTAGCTAGAACTCACAGAATGGTCAGAAGAAGACTAAAGGAAGGTTTGACTTAAACATGAAATGAAAGGGAAAAATAGGCCATTGTCCATTCCAAGAAACTGTGGGACAATAATCCACTTTGAGATGTTTTGTAAGTGAGGTCAACTCACTTACAAAACATCTCTTCAACTCTTTTCTTGCAACTTGATAATAAATTGACCATTAAAACAATAAATTAACCACATAACATGAAATTAGTGCCAGATAAGCAAACATGAAGCAGTTGAACACATTTAAAAGCAGCATCATGCATTAAGACAAATAAATGAAATCAATCAGCATGTCTCCAAGACTAACAAAGAATCCAAAGACTGAGGACATTCTGGATAAATGGATGGCCAAAACCCTAAAACACCAACAATCTCACACCTGTACTTGAGTAGTTTTTGCTACTTTCTACTTCTACTCCAGTCAATATCAGAGAGAAATATTGTACTTTTTTACTTCACTACAATTATTTGAGAGCTTTACATACTAATTTCTTTATAACTAAAGATTTTTAAGTGCAAAATTGTCAAAAATAAGGTGATTTGAAAGAAAATGTAATGGTAACTTCTTCATTGTCTCTGATGGTTAATTTGATAACTTAAGTAACTACTTTCCTTTGACTCATAATAGGAAATATACATAAAATCTGTCATAGAATATGCTACCCAGCCGTATATATTAAGTTATTAAAAACAGCTCCACTTTTACAACTTTTACAAGTTATTTGCACACGAATGCATCAATAATAATCTAATGATATCTATTATTGTGAAATGGAACCATTCAATATGTGTGCTTTACTTTTATAGTATTTTTCTTTGCTATTATTTTTTTTTACTTTTGCTGAAGTATAATTTAGATTGCAGGACTTTTACTTGTAACAGATGATTTCTACAGTGTAGTTCTGCTACTTTTACTCAAGTAAAACATGTTAGTTTTTCTTCCACCACATATGTTTATTCTCAGCTGTGTTGGAGTTTCTACATTCCCAGACCAAAGCTCAGTTTATTAATACACCACTACCACCACAAGGGGGAGCTCGACTCCCAGCCAAAGACACCGAACACATGCAAACCGAGCGCTAACTACATAATGAAGAAGGAGTTAGTAACTGACCTGTTGAGTGCAGAGCTTTTATCTGTAAACACTAGATGGCAGCACTGTCGTTTGTTAATTATATACGGACACTCATCACTACCGTCCACGATAGACAGCCTTCATCAAGGGGATTATTAGTTATTATCCATTATCAGGAGATACGTTTGGATTAGTGACATAATCCTTGAATTATAATCCAGATCATCTCTGGGTGGTTTAATCAGATCTGCAGAGGGGTGCTGTTCTTCCTGCACGACAAGGAGGATATGAAAAAAAAAAAAAAGTCAGGTAACACTTTATTGTTAGACGTGCCCAATTCAGGATACACTTTCAACATCCCATAGAAATACTCATTTATGTCACTACCTCCACTTATTCCTTTGCTTACTAGCGTGAATGCAGTTTGCAGGACCAAAGCCTTGTTACAGCACAATATAATAGAGTACAACTGTACGGTCCACTGTAAAGGAAATTCATCTGTAACTGCAGGTTTACAGAATATAACATTCAAATGAGAATATTTGAAATAACAACATATAGAATAACATTTAAATACTTTTGGTGTGTATTTTAATAGTCACAGTTGAGAAACAAAATATTGTCAGCACCATGCAAAAATTACAATCCTTTGTTTAAAATACCAATTGCATTGTTCAAGAAAAACCTTTTGACCTTTCAAATGCATTTCAATGCATTTCCAGTTTCTGGAGTGTCCCAAATTCATTGTTGGAGTATAAATAAGTTCAGTCGTTCTATTAAAGTGGTGTAAAATTTTGAGGTACTTGTTTCCATGTCAAATATTAAAACAAAATATGTTGAACAAATAAATGATGATGTAATATTATAAATCTACCAAGCAGACACACTTTGTATAAATTAATTTCAATTAGGCCCGCCTTTACCAGCATATACATCAAAGTGATGAACACATTAATGCATCAATAGTTATAATCCAATAATATAAGTTACATTATAATGAAGCAGACTATTCTGTATAATGAGTACTTTTACTTATGGTAAAAGTTTTACTAATGTTTTAATTTGAATTTCAGTGAAAATTTGACCACATGACTGATATCTGAAACTGAGTACTTCTACACTGTAGTATTGCTTCTTTTACTTGAAGGCATACTCTTCAGGAATTGTCGCTTACTGTTTGTAAACACAACATTTGAGCTTGGCCCTTCCCTTCCCGCTCATTTCGGAATGAACTTGGTCTACTTGGCATTTCCTCACTAGATTTGAGTTGTTTAAGCGATGTTTCTACTATTTTAAAAGCTTCAAGGCCAAAGAGTGATGCCAGAAACATCCCAAACACAGGCACACAATGCCAGCTCTAGTGGGTCAGAAGTGGCGACTGAGGGGCATATAAGTCTTCATCTATATGTGACTTTTAAGGGAAATTATGCTTATTATGCCTTTAAGTCTGATAGAAGTACCAGTTCCACCTCTGCACAAATGTCAATTTCAACTAGGTATTTTAGGTAATTCTAATACTTATTAGCTAATGAAAGTTTCTCTTGCTAATATGTGTCTATCTCAGGGTTTACACGCTCTCACCATGTGGCAGAAATTACAATTATTCTACCATGGGATTCTGGAAAATGGAGGCAAGTATTTATTTTCACTTTATTGATGTAATTCATCATGTATTTAAATGATATATTGTTGGATATATCAGTCCGACATTAACACAATCTTTGCTTGATCTATGTTTTTCTCTCTGTCTAGACAAAAGGACAGACAACTGGCCGCTGGTCTATTCTCCTCTGCCGGTCAGCTTAATCTTTCTCAGCTACCTGCTGATGATATGGGTGGGGCCAAAGCTGATGGAGAAAAGGCAGCCAGTCAACCTTAAACCCGTCCTGATAGTTTACAACTTTGCCATGGTCTGCCTGTCTGCATACATGTTCTATGAGGTACTACTGTAGATGATGTGGGAAGTTTCGTAGTGCATGTGCATAGATGGGAAGCTGAGTGCTTTGGTAGCTTAAAATAGGTTATTAAAGGAAAATATATAACAAGGACATGGATGGATTTCTGGAGGGGTATGGGGGCCCAAAGTGTCAGGTCAGTGCCTTTACTTGCAAAATATCATATCAACAGACACATACCAGCCAGGAAGACACTAGAAATGATCACAAAGAAACGTGAAGAGACACAAAAAAAACTAAGAAGAAACCAATTCAACAACAAAGAGACACAAAACAGCTGCAAAAACATGCAAGGAGAAAGTAAAGAGACTATTAAAAGGGGCAAAACAACTACAAAGAGACACAAATCCACAGGAGAGATGTGGAATGACCACGAAGAGGCAGGAAACATCAAATTGATGCTAATCAACTATAAAGTCCAACATGTCCTCCAAAACACAAAACCTCATATGTCATTTGATCTTACCCTCAATACAACCCACAGGAGCATTTCTAAAAATAGCACCCTTAGTGGTTGTAGGAGATCAACACATCCTCATAATGGTCTTGGTTTTTAATAAGTCATTAACGTTGTGAAACGGCAGCTGTTTTCTTTGGTTAAGGCAACAAAAATACTGCCCGTACATGGTTCGGCATTACAAAACATATTTTAAAAATAAAATGTATGTTTGGAAGGCAGGGCTGTAACTTAACTGTTTTTGGTTTGTACAGCATTGTTTTAGCCCACAGCAGGCTACTGTTTTCAGGGAAAAAGCTCTAAAAACCCTCTGTTTACTACCAGCTCAGCACCAAATGGCAGGCAGACAAAGTTGGCATATTAAGCAGCCATTAGCAATCAGCAGCTAAATAAGGAGCTAGCTACATGGTCTACATAACACCTTTGTCCCATATCTGCTTTATATGTAAATATAATATGTTTATCCTATTATACATGCAATATCTTACATTAACAGCTTGTTTATATGCTCCCAGTTGGTAAAAAAGACAGACAGATGTAAATCTTAGTGTATACTAGTGATGTGCCAATGAAGCCTCATGAACATTTGTTTATTTTCTGAACCCACTAGATTGCACTTGAAACCAAAAAGGCTCAAGCGATGGTACTTGATTGTGTTTTCAGTCATATGTTGAACAGACAGCGCCATCTAGTGTGGTCAGAAAATTGAAAAAATTGAGGCTTCAATGGCAGATCACAAGTGGAAGCCAAAGACTTGAAATACTCTGTCCATTGTGGGTGAAACAGGAAGCAGTTTAACATATTCACAGACAATATGTATGACAAAATGGAATGAGAGAAAGCAGAAATAAAAATAGCCTTTGTGTTTCCAGTTTACGGCCTCTTCCTGGTTGTCCAGATACAGTCTGCTGTGCCAGCCAGTCGACTACAGTGACAGCCCACTGGCCATGAGGGTAAATTTGTTTACAACATTGTACTTTATGCAACTACTTCTTAATAAAGCTCCACTCCTTGTGGACTAAAATATTCTGTAACAGTACCTGTACAAACTATTTCCTTCAAGTACAATTTGAAAGACTAATATGTTCCCTCCCTGTTGGGCAGATGGCCAGAGTGTGCTGGTGGTTCTACTTCTCCAAAGTTATAGAGCTCAGTGACACTGTGAGTATTAAAGCAATGAAAGGCAGTTGTTAAGTTATTTACAGCAAC
>CAFUXE010000380.1:317100-346680 GCA_903364295.1 Serranus cabrilla | reverse complement strand
ATTTGATTCAGATTTGCATGAACCTGATTGTGTCAAATTGCCCTGTTAGCCCAAATTGATTTTTGGTTTGGCTGTCACTTTTAAACCATGTTAGCATTATGGTTCTGGGATGTTGATGGCAATTGGTGGGTTGGTCACTGACACAATTGAATGGATGCCATGAATTTAAAAAAAGAAATCAGTACTGGGGATGTCATGATACCAGATATTTAGTGATCGATACCAATACCAGTGAAATTCCACAATTAACTATACCCAGCTTGATACCAAGGGTTACTTTGGTGTTATCTTGTTAATCATTCGCATGAATTGAAATTTAATTACTTTGGTTTATTTGAATAAATCTGGATGTCTGAGGTCTGACTAAAATCCCTGTTCACATGCCGTTGAATAAATCCGATAATGGTCTGTGACCTGGCTGACTCCGCTGCGTTAGATGTCGCTGTAGCCCTTTCTACAAGATGGTGTTAGAACTACTTCCGGTACACGGCTACTTAGATTTTTATTCCTTGTTCTGCGACCGTCCATAAACTTGAGAATGTTCAATCCTTGCACTTGGTGCAGCATGAAGGCAGTCTCCTCGTCCATCCAGACATTAGTTGTTGATTTCTTCGAAGCTATGGTATCGTTTGACTGTTCCGGCAACAACATTACTATTTATGACGGCGTCGGCGCTCCCTTCCACTTCCAGGTGAAATCCCCGGTGAAAATTCTCACGCATGTGCAGGACGCGAACACGATTCGATCTCATTCACAAGGCGGCACAAATCAGATAAACAACGACTCAAGCCAGGGGCTGCAATGGGATCCAGAAATCCTATCCCTATCCCTATGTTTCTTATGTTTCTTACACCTGCACCTGTGATAGGACAAAATCATTTATGAAATGTGATTCATTCTTTCAGTATGAAACCGTTTTTTGCAAAACATCAGTAGCCAGGACATGAAACCTTTGTTTCTTGCATCATTACAAACACTGTCTTTGTCAGTGTATCCCCAGCATATAAAGCAGGTCAAATAACAGGCTTCAAAATGAAAATTACTATCTTTGGCAGCACAAACCCAACATTACAAGACACTTTAAAGCCTTCAACCAATCACTAAACCAATCACTATGCGTAAACCGTGATTCTCATCCAATCACATGTATACACATTCACAACCAAAAAGAATATGATTTTCTCTTATTTTTAAGCAGATACTTAAGGCTACAAGAGGTGATTGTCACACACACTTTGCCCAGCCCTAGCTGCAGAAAAAATGGATGGCAAACCTCAAATATGTTGATATGAAACCAATTTGGCACCCATTAGTGTCTGTATGAGACGCACCAGGCTTTCAACTAACCCCAATTACACACACAACTCATTAAAAACTACTAAAAAGACATAGCATAACAATCATCACAGTCCATAGGAGGAGGAGGGGGTCAGGGTGGACCACGGTTTGTGTCCTGTTCAAGTCTTGTGTGAAAATGACCATTTAAATCTCAAGAAACATAATAAAATGAAATGAATAAAAAAATTATGATGTTTTCAGCTTCATCATCAAGCTACAGAGTAGACGGATCAACCTTTGAGATACACCAAACTATAGTTGCGTGTTCCCAGTAATTATATTTCTCAGTTTGTATTTAGTTGTTTAGTACACGAAAAAAAAGTCTGTCAATGTATAGCATGTAAATACAGCTACATTTCAATCAGGAACCAGCCTATCTTCAGGACAGTAATGCTGGCCTTTATTCTTCCAGGATGAGCTTCAAAAACTTAGTTTTGGCCACTTTAAGGTCAGCATAACAACTGCATGACCCCCTTTACTTGTCCCTGGTGCAACAGCATTATTCACTGACCTTCTTGTTCTCAGTCTTCAGTGCGACTTGGTAGGTCACAGTATCTAAGTCCAAAATACAGACATTGTCTGGGACAGACTGGAAGGGACATTAGCCTTGTCAAGGACAAGAAGGATCACAGTGGATATTTATTTTCTGAACTACTTTTGCCTTCCTTCACTATAACTTTTGCTTTACCTCACATTAAGTTATTGCATAGGAGCAGTTAATGGGTCATGTCCAGTTATAATAGAGCTCCAGTTTAGACTTCCATTGCAGACAAAGAGAGATGTCATGGCAGAATATAAGCTCTGTGGCAAACACACGTTTATGATGCTTACACGTTTTGTTCAGCAGGATAATCTTCACAAAATAACACTACTTTCATTATGTTTGAAGCGGTAACGCAGCCAACAAAAATAAAAAGCTAATGTAATCCTATGGTGACCTACACCACATCACAGCCCTTATCCTTAAGACGGTCTCCAACAAGCTAACCAATGGTTTTGACAAGCTTGATAGCCTAATAAATTGATGATGTCCCCGAAAACCACTGTAGTGTCATTTAGCCACTTGTTAGCAACCGCCTTTTAAAGACACATAAAAACTCCAAAATTCACAAGTGTTGGTATTTGCTAACGTATTTTCTGTCGTACAACAAAACTCTGACATCACCTAAGCTTGTTAAACCGCAGACCTTATTTCAGATATCTAACCAAAAACCCATTCAAAATCCTCATTGAGTTTGAGAGGTTGGACCCCAGGGTGCTAAAATGCTAACTCCGGATTTCATTCCTGTGAAATGTGGCAGAGAGGCTAAGTAGTTGGAACCAGTGTGACTAAAGATGGCAGAAAAAACTTTTATTATTTTCCACATTGTAACCACAGTCTTTACCTTTCACAATAAAAGCTCAAATTAAATTAATTCAGCATTTACTTGAGAGGCAAATCAACAAAATAGCTTTTAATAGCATTTTGGCCTTTTCCAGTTTATTATATATATTATATTTATACATAGTGTCCAGTGACAATAAAATCAACATGTTTAGCCTAGATTAAAACAGACATTGGCAGCAGGATAAAACAGCTAGCCTAGCTAAAACGAAAATATCCTTAGTAGCATAAAAGTTGTCATAACACATTGTAACCTCTGTATATACAGAAGTAAAAATGTAGAAGTAGATTCAGAAGTAAAAATTGCCATTAACACAAGCTTAACTTATGCATTCGAGCTATAGAAAGTCCCAACTGGTCTTGTAGCCTCTGCTGCTTGTTTCATTGGTGTTTCTGAAGCTTTCTTTCCGAGCTCTATTACTCTTGTACATCTAGCAAACAGTCTATCTGGCAGTAATACTTAAATGTCTCTTGATAATATATTATGTTGATAAGCTGATAATTAAAAGCTAACTAAAAATATCCCAACTTCTGTTCTCTGGCTTGCTCTCACATGTATCAGAAACCTCTTTGTCCTCTGCACGCCAAGTGTACGCCTTCACCTCTTTACATTATTTAAAGCACCAAGGTATTTCTTCACACCCCCTTTCTTCTCCTCCCCTTCTCCTCTTCCCTTTTACTTTTTTTCTTTGCTCTACTTGCCTTTCATCTACTCCGCTGATCCCTTATCACTTTACTTTCTCCAGCTTTCATATCTCCTCACTCCTCTTCTTGCCTCATCTGTCTCTCATTTGTGTATTCTCTTTTCTATGTCCCTTTTATTCATTCCACCTGGTCTTTCTTCTTCTTTCCCAACTCTCCACTTTATTCCTGGGTTTACTTCTTATCCTCCCCTTTTCCTCCCTTGCCTCCTTCCTGCCATCCTTCCTCCTCCTCCCCTCCTGCCGTCGCCCCTCCTCTCACCACCTCGCTTCACCCTCTGATGATTGCCGAGCACATTTCATTTGACATGAAGACAAAGGGCTGAGTACACATGTGGTTTCTCTGCAAGTCCTGTGTAATATGAAATATTAATGCAGGCATAATTTGGCTCCCTGGATGAGGTGGGGGCGGTGGGGGCTTTATAATCACCAGTGACTGCCGTTTCCTTCCCCAAAGGATGGTAAGGCTGTCAGGATGGATTGAGAAACAGTAAAGATAACAACAACAGAATGCTTACTGTTGGCGGCTACCGTGGCCTATTTCTGTCTCGGTGTTTAATGGTTATATTGGCTCATTGCCCGACTTACTGAGGCAGCTCTTCCTGTCAGGCGCTTCAAAGTTAAAGGTGCTATGTGCAGCATTTTTCAACCATCAACAATCACGACCAAATTAATTGTGACAAACTGGTACAATTACAGCAAACAACCGGTAGCCTCTCTTGCACACAGTGTTTTGTCAGTCATATGTCTCATATTGGAGACGCTTTGTTCCTGAAGTGTTTTAGAGGCTGTAAATGTGTTTCCGCACCTTTTCTAATAATAGCGTATTTGAATATTTCTCTCAAGAGTCTTGGAATTACATAATAATATTTATAACATATCGCTATGAAGCAGCAGAAAGAACACAACATGCCTTATGAAGTTGTTGTGCAGACACATTGCAGCCTATTGACACATCTAGCAGACACAGACACATTAGCATTCATTTGGAGTCATATTTCTATATCTAAGTCCAATTTTACTCTTTATTTTAACACTGTTAGTCCCCACGAACTCCTGAGGTAAATATTTGACTTTTTAGCAGCTTAATGCTTCTCTGTGTTCACCAGCTAGCTGCTAACTTTGCTTATCCATGGGTCCACTGTTAATACAATAACAGACAATAATAGACAAATCTGAGGTCTTTTTAAAACTACACTTGCTTACAAGATTACACAAATGCAGCAATAACCAGCTAGTCGAACAGGGACACTCTCTGTCACATGTTGGACTGAGCACTTGATAAGGTGTATTTATGTGTTGCAGTCCTCCTTGTGCACACATGTCCACCTCTTTCTCTTTGCTTCAGTGATTATTGTGAGAAAGGATACTGCAGCGTATCAAACCAGTGTCTTTTTTTAGCAACCAAAAATGTCTTTAGCTGCATTTTCCCATTACCCATGTGTTCGTCTCTCTAGCTTAGCACAAAACTTTAGCATCAAAGCCAAGCGTGCGCACACACACATACATGCACACACACTTCTTTCCCATGGGAACCAGATTTTTGCACCCTCTCTTTCACCATCTCTCTCTCTTACATAGACAACACACACACACACACACACACACACTCATGCTGGGTGACACCGTGCACACACACAGACAAGGTCACAATTTGTCTTTCACATGCTTAATTCTCTATATATAATTTTGTTCTCTTTTCACTCTTTCTTTCACACCCACTCACACAGACACATACGCATCTCTCGAACACACACACATAAACACACACACACTCTTGCACACACCCACATGGGCTACAGTTGCATCACTAGTGAATTAGCATGCCGTTCCGCGTTATTAAACATGACACTCGGCCCAGATAATGGAGCCTTTCTTCATCTCAATTTGGAAGGCTAATCTTATTGCTTTGATTAGCAGCAGCTTCATTTGCATATCAAGGCCTCCCCTCCTTTAATTCCTCCATCGCAAATCCCCTCTTTATAGCTGTAGATAAAAGGAATCTATCTATATGTATCTTTCTTTAGAATCTTTTCTTCCTTCCCCCTCTTCCCCTCTTTTGTTCTTCATTAACTCCTTGTTCATTTGTTCATATTCTTGTTTTTTTTTTCTTTTTTTCATAGTCATGATCAGCTCAGCTCTTTATTTCTCTCCGTCTTCACATATATCTGGAGATGCATATCGTAAAACAAGAAGAGAGGCATGACTTCATCAAGATGTGATTGCACATGAGGTAACGGCCAACAACCCTGGTTACTTATTGTTCAGTAGTATTCACACTTGGGAAACTGAGAAAAAGTAAATGTTTCATCTAAAGTTTCAGTTATAGCCTACAATTAAAGTGTAAAAAAGGGTTACAACTTCGGCAATAAACTGCAACAACTGCACTTTGCTCACTATTCACTGCTGTGAATGGTTGGGTTTTGTTTGACCTTGCGACAAAAAATCAACCGCCATTGCTATTTTATTTAATCCAGGATATTCTGCAGAAAACAACAACAAAAAGACCCAACATAAAACAAAAAACACATATTCAGGTTGCAGGAGAAACAAGTGGCTCAACAATTGCATCATCATTATAGCTGTATACAAAGTCTTGTTACAAATGTTTTTATTATTATTATAATTAGCATTTTATAGTGCAGCTGTATAGCTGTAAGTTCTTCTATTGCACCAAATTATTGTAACTGAAAGAAAAATGGAAGAGTAAGATTGCTTTTGTGTACCAGTGGAGACTGTGTTCAAGAATAACCTGCAATCAAATACACTTTAAAAATACGATCTGAGGAAACATGATCTCCCAGATTAAAGTAGCGGTTTGAAACACGTGAAGAGAAACAAAACTGCTTTGTTAGGTTAAGGCCACAAAACTACTTATTTGAATTCATCTACCCTGAAAAACATGATTTTCCTCTAAATATAATTGACAATGCAGCTTTGATGTAGAAAAGTGTCTTTGCGTCCCCATATGATGGATATGGTGCAGTGTATGATGTACTGTATGGACTTTATGATGGTTTTTTTCTCTGTTGAATGAATTTAAGTTGATAAGTTTTCAGTCTGGGCATTTGACAAAAGAATTCCCTTTACACCAGAACATGTAACCACATTTCAACGATGTCTTTATATTGCATATATTATATTTCTGAAAACATACAATTCATATAAAAACTTAAAGAGTACAAACTGAATCTGTTTGACATCAAATAACAGCATAAAGATATACGATCTAAAGGTGTGGATGCAGCCAGCAGCTGGCTGGTTTAATAGTCAAGTTATGTAAATGTCATTTACTTAATTAAAAATACCAATAGTCATACATATGCAATACATAGGTCAATTCAAAGTACAATGCAATATTGACATCAAAATAAAGTACAAATTATGTTGAATGGCTAGAATAGTAGATATTGATTGATTGATGCATTCATGTGTAGACATCAGTAATGTTTTAGTTGGTAAATTTTAACTAATTTATATTATTTAGGTTACTACAATAATACATAATTGTATTAGTTAACCCTAACCCTGAAACTGCAAAGTAACTATATAAAAGATAATGTTGATTTTAGCCTCCAAAGAGTCGTGGAATCGAAATATAAAGTAGCATAAAACACAAATTCTCCATTGAAATACAAGTATCTCAAGTAAGTAAATCTATTTAGTAACAGAAGATCACTGCCAACCCTAAAGTCACCAAAGTGTAAAAGATGATGTTTGCTTCTTTATGAGAGTTGATTTAACTACCAATTTATTACAAGGTACAACAGAGAAAGGAAAACTCGCAGCACATTATAATGGAGCTGCGGAAACCAAATGCGGTAGTGTGCAGAAACAGCTTGAATATTATGTTAAAAATGCTATTAAGAATATTCTGGAGGGTCAAATGCAAGAGTGTTAAAGGTCAAGCTGTCACGTTGCAGCACACAACCCACCCAGCTGTAAAAAGTATAAAGATGCTGCTGTGGGGGGAAAGCACGTTAAATGTGATGAGAAGATGGTTTTTTAAACTGCATTTGTGCACTTCAGCACACTGACCTCCAGTGGGAGAGTGACAGTAAAAAGAGAGAGAGAGAGATAGTATGTGTCTTTTATAGGATGTTGGCCAATATGATGTTTTATGTTTCTATAAAGAGCTCCAAGGCCATGTTGACTTTTCATGGTTTGGAAACACTGTTAACAGAATTACAGGATAATGTTACTTGATCACACTAGTGGCTGAAAATTGTCCATTAAGGTGACTACATGACTGAAGCACCTCAGGCTTTCAATTCTGACAGAGTGTGAATAGGTAAAAAGCTTTTGATGCTGCACTTAACTTCGATCTCACACAATAGAGCCTTTCTCCCAAAGCAGTGTGTGTTGTGTTTTTCTTACAGCAACGTTTAAGAAGTGCTTGTTTTTGTCTCTAGTTTGCTGTTTTATTCAGTTTGCTGCCACATATACAATGCTGGAGCTTTTACTTATCTGTAAGGTATACAGTAATATTACTCCATATGTTTCTGTGACGACTTTTAATTATGTTTTCAGATTGTTCCATGGAATGGCACAAATGTATATTAATACGAACAAACTACAGTCAATCAAACCAATCAAATTAGCAAATTAAAAGAAAATGCTTATAAATTGTTGTTTATTTGCAAAAAAAAAACCCCGAATTAACAACACCATTTTCATTAAATAAATAGAAAAACAGATAGATTAAATAAAATTAACCTATATATATATAGTTTCTTTCAGTGACTACATTCAAGCATCTACTTACTATTATAAACAAACCCACAATGAAACACTACAGGAGAGACTCTTTCCATTCAGAATCAGGATCCAATGTTAACTGTCAAGTCCTTGACAACCTCCTTTTTAAATGATGTTCTGAAGAAAACAGTATTGTATGGCTTATATACAGACCAGTACAATATCTATACAATGCACCACATTTTTCGACACACATTTGTATGTTCACAATTCTTAGATAGTACAGGAAAGAAGTTTGATTCATAATGGGTCGATATATTGTTTCGAGCCATCCATAGTACAGAGTACACCACCCACTATCAAATGAAGCTTCATTATACAGTATGTGTTCAGTGAATCCTATAAAAAGTACAAAACCAACAATGAATGGATCATATTGACACAAATGGTCTATAAAGTGAAAGCCTGATATATCTTCTTCCTCTGTGCCATAGAGCTATAAACCCATTTATAGGCCACATTATTGCACTAGCTGTAGTGTTCCTTTGTCGAGATGCAGGGTAGTTTTTTCTGCATCTATTTCACATACAGCTTCTTGCAGCCCTGAATACTCGTTATTGAACTAATTCCGCTACAAATAGTTCTGAAATGCTCTGCTTACTCCAGTTTGAGAAAGTCAGAGAAACCTCACCAAATTCTATCTCAAATCCAAGATGGCTGCTTTGTGCATAAACACAAGTTAAGCTGTAGTTAGCAGTTAGCAATAAACAGCACTTTTGTTTTATTTGTGTCTCATTAAATCACTCGTACATAAAAGTATTGTCGAACTTCTTTCAGTTTTCAGTCGCTATAGCTTTTGTATGTGTGCATTGAGATTATGCCACATATTTCTAAATTCCTTTCTTCGGCCCAAGGAAAGATTTACAAATAGAAAACCTCCATGGATCAAAAATACAAATTAGAAAGTTGTTTAGTGTAGCTACACCATGAACCTGTTTAGAGTTCGCTGTGTTGTTAGAGTTCTGCTTTTTGGGCTGGCTACAAGGCTGAGCGATTGCACCATAACCAGCTTTATGAATTAATTTTTATACTAAACAATTAGTTATCTGTATTTCCTCACCCATAGGCTATAAAGTACAGAAATGACCCACATCACCTGAGTTGTTTCAATGCCAGCCTGACAAATAACGACCTTGAACAAGTACATGATCATCTTTTTACAGATCAGACCATTCACAATTTAAGACAATAAACTACTTCAACTAAAGGGGTTATAGTTTCAAACAAGGCTTTTTATTTGATTTTAAACCGTGCTGCAGTAAAAGTGTAGGGTATGACCATAAAGCCATTGCAGGAGAGTTCATTGACCTAGAGGTGAGCTACAAACTCACGCTGGTGAGCAGTCAGCGTTTTATTCGCTGCTTGGGAACTCCATAAACGCCCGTTTACGCAGGTTAATGCCCTCTCCCTCGTAGCCCATTGTAGTCATCATATTCAGCTCTAATTGCACTCTCGTGTCATCACATGCAGATGAGGGAGGTGGCGAGATGCGCAGAGTATATAAACAGGGAGCAGTCTTGCTCCCAGTACCTTGCTTTTCCCTCAGCTTGCCTCAGCATCTCTGCTCTCACGCCTCCACACACCAACACTACCGAAATGGCCTTCGCTGGAAAATGGGAAACTGAGACCCAGGAGGGATACGACGCTTTCTGCAAGCTGCTCGGTGAGACAGACTGAATCTCAAACTCCTTCTCAGCCAAACAACACATGCATTTGATGTACATTTTTCTTCTTTTTGGGGTTTTTCTGACCTCACACTCCTCTTCTTTTCCCACTTCAGGTATCCCTGATGACATCATTGCAAAGGGCCGTGACTACAAGCTGATCACAGAGGTCACCCAGGATGGCAATACCTTCTCCTGGACCCAGGTCTACCCCACAAACGCCAAAGTCACCAACACGTTCACCGTTGGCAAGGAGGCTGACATGGAGACCATTGGTGGAAAGAAATTCAAGGTAAAGGCAAAGAATCTAATGGTTTTTCTTGAGTTCTCGCACATGAAGGTGATTATAAACCCAGCAGAAAGGGACGGCACCCTGGATCCCTGACTGATTATAACCTCTGTGTTTTCAGGCCACAGTGCAGATGGAGGGAGGCAAGCTGAGCGTGACCTTCCCCAACTACCACCACACCTCTGAGATCAGCGGAGGCAAACTCATTGAGGTAAACACACACTTGTTAGGCTTTTAGTGCCGAGACCCTTGCGTGATGACAGCAGTTATTATACTCAACACCCCGCAGGGATCATTAGAGTCATTAAAGTTATATTTCTGCAGCCGGGGATAGGCGTTTGCTAACGAGAAAAACTGTCTTGAACACAGGGTTGTGCAAATGAGTGCATCTTAACAAGTAATTCCACCTCACATTTAACCTTTGAAACTTTTCTTTCTTCCTCAAATTCTTGGAAAATAAATGAATAAAAAACAGGCTAAAATTCATACAGTTGTTAGCAGTAAAATTGTTCGAGAAGCTACGGTCAAAGTGTGCGTTGTAGGAGGACGTATAACAAGACCCTGCAGTAACATGCTGCTTGTTTCAATAACTGACCTCTTTTTCTGTCTCCCTGTAGACCTCCACAGCCGGCTCTGTAGTGCTGAAGAGAACCAGCAAGAAGATCTAACTGCTGACTGACCTTTGACCTCTTAAACAGTTACAATGGAGACCTCAGCTACTACTGCAATGAATAAACTAAGAGTACAAAACTAACAAGAACTTGTGTTTCCGTCTATCCATTTTAGAGCGTGTGTATCCTGTCGTAGCTATACTTTTAAGAATAATGTGTGATTATGAGACATGAAATGTTCAGACACTGCTTCTTTTGAAATCTGTGAGTTTATGCAGGAGTCAGGGAAAGGATTTTGATGAATGCCACAGCTTAAAGCGAGTCAGTGCCTCCAGCTTTGCAGCAGAAGTGGCAGCATAAGACTTGAATGACTTAGAGGGATATGCTTAACTCAAAGAGTTAACATTTGAAAAGGGTTGTAAAGGTTTCCTACTTAGGCCTCATTAGAAGGCCTCATAAAGAGCCTGACAGCATCATCAAGGGCTGACTATTGGTTAAACTCCCACAAACCACCACTTCACATTTATAAAATGAAGGTAGCTTCATATTTTTTGGTCTTAATTGAGGGATTTTTAATTTCTCATCTGAAAGTGTAATCGATTGTACCCCCCATAACCAATGTGTGCTCCACAAATAGATAGCATAATAATAGTGGACATAGTTACCATCATCATCATTAAATTGATTGCTGTTTAAAAACCTCAAGTTTGTATTCTTTTAGGCAACCAGTAGATGGGCGCAATGGATCTAGGGCCAGAATTATGCTATGTCATCAGCTAATGCTAGCTCTTATCAGTTAGCTTGGTTAGCAGGTGGAAGTTGTTCTTTAAAATGAACAGCTGGCTCCTTAGAGTGTCTTTAATCCAATCAAACACAAAACAAAACGTTTTAAGTGACTAAAATGTTACAGTTAGCTTTGATGATGTAAAAACCACATTGTGAAAGGGTTAAAGTTCAAAAAAGAAAACCCACAGTGTGCTGTGATCAGTCAATCATTAAGTAATCCTGTCCTAAAGCATAACCTGCAGAAATAGAAGACAAATGATAAGTGACATACAATATTTACACTTTACAATTACTGTTAAACATATGTTACAGGTATGCAAATAAACACAGTACATTTAGGATTCACAAATGGCATAAGCATTTAATGACTAATCGACACAGCACTAACAAATATTTTCCAACGGAGAGCGGTTGACTCTGACTCTCACCATAAATTACAAAAATGATTAACCTCAGTAAATTACGTTTGCTGAGGTAATAAATCAAGTTAAAAGTAGGGTCACATTGCTCATGCCTTTGATACAAACTGACATCTTTTTGCAACTGCCGGTGTCGCCCCCTGCTGTCTATGAGAAAGAATGCAGGTTTAAGGCACTTGATTGACATCAATGTTTGGGCCTGAAGGTTGCTGCTGGCTCTAAATCATTCTTTGGCCTTCTGCTTGATGAATCTATATCTTGGAAACCTCATATTGGCGCCATAACCACAAAATGGCCAAGAGGAATGATATATTCAGAAAAACCCATCATTTGATCAACACTGAGGGAGCCTCTATGTTACTCAATAGTGTCTCCATTTATTTTAATGGAAGAACATTAAGCCCTATACTACACTCAGAAACCTGTCCATGTGTCCTCAGTCATTATGAATCATATTCAGATATTTGTTCATATCTCGTTAAAAAGAACCCTTCCCCCTTCCTTTAATGGCTTATTTGCATACAATTATCAATTTCATACTTAATTCACTCGTAGTTCTTAGACCCCCTTATTCCGTTACTTCCCAGTCTCAGTTTAGGATACAACTACAGAGGATCGGACATATTGAATTCATAACATTTTTTTCATCACAGCAGTTCAGGAGCCCTGAAATCACTTTTTTTCTAACCAACCAATATTTACCATATAATATTAGCTGCGTCTAGCCACCAAGGTCTTGCTTATTGTTTTTCTCTGCTTCATTTCTCCTTTATCTTTCCTGTGTTATGAAAAATTAAAGTCACTTTACATGAGTATGCTCTTAGGTTGTCAATGATAATGTTCATATATAGTTGCATGTATTATGAATGGATGTGTGTGTGTGTGTGTGTGTCTTCTGACTATTACTGATTCTTTATACTTGTGTAAGTGTCAGTTAGGTATTTATAGCATGCTTTGTTGTCAAGGGTAATATGTCTTGGTCTGGATGTATAGATACATTCAAACTGTGCATTTTATAACTATTTCTTGTAATTTTCACCCTGGAAAATGCCACTGTTCAAGGCCCCTGAAATGTTTTAAGGCAATTCCCTTCACATTTCTTTCCAAAATGTATACTCTATTCTGTTCTGAAGTAAACTAGCATCAAAATGTATGTTTTTGAATACATGCTATGTGCATTTCTCTGTCAATTGAGACTTTTAATACTCGAAAAGCATTCATATTTGCAGATGATGTAATATCCCAGTTACTATGTCATTGTTATGTCTATTTCTTGCCTATAAATGAAGTGTATTAAAATATTTTCACCAATTTTAAAAGAAGAAGAAAAAAACATCCTGAATGCAAAATAATGATAATAATAAAAAAAAATTCAGAAATTCAGAAAAAAAAGAATTGAATTGAATTGAATTGAATTGAATTGAATTGAATTGAATTGAATGAAATCAACTGATTCAAATTTTTTTTTTTTATCAGTCACATAAATTCCACATTCACTCCACATTCTTTCACAATCTGTTGGAGTGCTATACATTAAAAACTAATTTATCCATTCCTTACTGTCATTGTACAAGTTTAATTTTGTCACCACGGTTAGACATAAATGAGGTGTCAGGTTCTAATTAAGTTTGATCCAAGAAAGTCATACTACATATCCGGTTCCTGTATGACAGCATGTGTATAATCTGTACATAATCTGTATGTGAAGTCCGTATTTATAGTGATCTTGTACTAAATGCTTCACAACATTCATATTCTTTTTTAAATTTAAGAACATTTCACAGTTCAACAGACAACATGAGAAATAACATATACTCTTGACAGTCTGCAGTGTCGTGCATATACTTCAATGATAAACACCTATACAGTTACATAAGCTTTATGAACAAAGAAAGTTAGTGTTTCATGTCTCCATGTTTTATTATTATCCAGAGCTTGAACCTAATCATATATCCTATTGTATAAAGCTCATTTACATAAGTGTCACTTTACAGCCACAGTAATTACAGTTACATTACATGCAGTAGCTGGCTGGGTTGAACTCTTCAGGGGTCTGTCTGACAGGTGGATCAATGCCCAGACGTCTTTCTTTACTCTCATTCAGTGGAACAGTTGAAAAACTCTCTAGAACACCTCAATGCTTTTGCAAGCATTAGTCAAGCTCTAACCTGCTGGGAGATATATCAAATTCAGAATTCAGAATAATATATGATAAAAAAACAAAACAATGGTTTAATAGTTTGAACCATCTGCCCAGCTAGGTTTAGGAGTAAGGGTAGGTTTAGGATGAGTGCAAAAACAATGTTGAGCTGAAACTCAAAATGCCTGTATGATGCCTCATTTGACCTTTTAGTTTCTGCAGCTGTGTTGTTGTTCCTTGGTAAGGATGTGGCGAAACACAACTGAAACTACACCAGTTAAAGAAACCCAAAGTGTTTTGGTCTGACACTTCCCCTACCCCAACCTCTACCCTTAAGGTTTGAAGATTTTAATATACTGTCTTTGAACTGTTTTCAATTGAATATAGATCGCAAGGAATTAACACATTATTGTACAATGTACAAAACTCCTTTTTGGCAGCTTTGCAGGACAGGGAAGTGTTGCCATGAGGATTTACTCATGATTTAATCTAAACCAACACAGATTAAGGTTCATTTCTTCCTCAATCAGGGTGCTGCTCTGTTGCAGTGCAATCATAAATCCGTAGTATTGTTGCAATGCAGCATCCATCCATCAGTGGCAGCACTGAGACCCGTTCATTTCTGATCTTTGCCCACTTTTTGGACAATTACTGAGAGCATAAAGTCGATACTGGCTTTCAAGTCATTAACTAAATGTTCTCCTCTCTTTAACTCAATGACATCATTTTCTCTTCTTCACACACCATTTCTTCTCCTTCTCCTTCTCTCTACCCCTTCTCTCTCAATCTTTCTATTCCTATCCTTATCCCTCTCTCCTCTTTCTTTCCTCTAAGCTTTCATTTTGCCCAATGTTTCTCATCCACAGTCTCTCTTCCTTTCTGCTTCTGTTATCCAATTCTCTTCTGTCCTCTCTCCTTCTTGTCCCCTCCTTGTCTCCCTCCACATCTACCCTATTTCTCTGTGGCTTCCAGCCAAGCAAATAATCAGTTAATTAACCAGCTCAGTCCCAGGATCATTGTAGCAGCTCTCAGAGGAGCACTGTAAAGGCTCTCATGCCTCTAAATTTACAGCTTCATTAAGTGGACTGGAGTAAGGTACAAATCTTTTGAATAAAATTGCCAGACTACAGCCTCGGTGCATGCGTGTGTGTGTGTGTGCTGGCCTTGACTTGAGAGTTGGTGACTCAATAGCTCCCTAATGAAAACAAAATCTCTGTTTTTTGCCTCTGAGGTGGCGATTGTTTTGGTGTAATAATGAGACGCCCTCTCTTGCCGGCACCGATGCAATCAAGATCTTACACTCCTGGAAAATTAGGGTTGGAAGGCAACAAGCAAGGTGTCATTTGAGCATGTTTGTGTAGCCCGGCACTGGTGCAATCACTCTGCAATATCACTTCCTTTGTCCTCACAGACAAACAGGCCTAATTGGCTATTTCAAGGCTACTGTTTCTGATTGGCCATTCTGCCTCCCTCTGATTGGACTACACAACCAGAAGAAGTGGAGAGAAAATAGCCTGTTTTTCTGCTCATGTACCTTCAAGCCAAGCCAAGAAAACACTTAGAGTATGTTTCTGTAATCCACCGACTTTAGCAACTTGTTAATGAAGGTGAGCAGAAACTCTAGCTTATTTAAGTCTGTTCCTTTTTTACTTAAGTAAAAACACATTAATTTTAAGGTTGCAGTGGTCAGCCTTGTCACTCACAGCTAACCATCTCACCTGGGTCAAATCCTTACAGTGTCTCTCCCTGCTGAGTTTCCTCGGGATGTCCACTTTCCTCCCAACAGTCCAAAAACAATGCAGTTTAGGTTAAGTGGGGACCAAATTGCCCACAGGTGTGGCAGTTAATGGCTGTCTGTGTGTATGTGTGTTAGCCCTGTGACAGACAGGCAATCTGTCTGGGGTAAACACAGCTTCTTGCCCAGTGTGCTGGGACTGTCTTCAGGCTCTGAACAGGACAGATGGGTACAGAGAAAGGAACGGGTAATGTTTTGCTTACCTAATTAACAAAAATCTGTTTAATTGGAGGTTGAGACACCAGCATAACATACTAGTCTGAGTAAAATAATGTTGATGCTGTGCCCCCAGTTTGCGTCCCTGCTTTGTCAGCACTCAATGTCACGATAATGAAAATAATTCAGAAATATCAAGCAGCTACAAAGATTTTTTTTTAATGATTATGAAACAGTCTCATTTTAAAAAATCAACTTCTTCTATGGTAAGTACGACAATGAGAGCTCGTTTGACCTCCAAGACTCCAACATAACAACGGTAAGTACGCAGTCAAAACAGGTCACTCATCACTTCCTTTATGGTGCTTCATACGGTGGAGTTTTGTTGTGTTTGTGCAGTTATCGGAACGTTTGTGGTATTGGTTAGAGTTGTATGCACAGCCATGAACCTCGACTTCCTCCTTAAGACTTCTCACTGCTCTGTATGAACCTCACACCACTTCCGGGTCCCATCAAGCTGCTGCAACAAAGGAGCAGTTTCAGTCTGAAAGAGGACAGTGTGTGATTTTAAAGTGCCTTTTCATGGTACTGCAGCATGAGTGGCTAACTAATGCCTAACTTTCACTGCAGTTTGACTCCCTTGAAACCACTCTTTTGTCCATTCGCTTTAGAAATTCCAAATACCTTTTTTGGTATCACCTCAGTATAGGCTCTATGTGAACACAGCTAATACTTAAAGGTGGATTTAAAACCCTGCAGACTAATGATTGGTCAGAGAGAATGGTGACATGACTACTGTGACATGGGACGCCCTGCACAAACCAGCTGTTTTTAAAATAGTCGTGCTCCAATTAATAGTGACCCCAATTTTCAGGTTTTATTTACTCTGGATGGCTACATCATGACATGGAGTACAAACATGAAGAGAAGGAGACACACATAACTCAAAAATGCACCTAATTCTTTTATTCACTTGACCCAGATTTTTAAAAAATGGCAGCCAAAAAAAAACATGCCATACAGATGATCCTCTGTTTAGATGATGGAGGAAGGATCCAGTGAGAGAACACACTGTGCTTTGTGCTGTGACTCCTTGAAGTATACAAATGACAATATATATAGTGCACAAATATTATTAAACATTTTGGCATTTAGGTATAAAACGAGTTTCATATATATTATACTACACAGTATTATGTGTGAATGAATAATACTGCTTGGTCTTGTTCTGCCTCTGGTTAGCAGAATTCATAACCACCTTAAACTGAATGAAATGGACCCATTAATGTTAGTTTTTCTCCCCCAGTTTCTTAAAAATAAAAAGAAGGAAAACTTGATTTTTTATTTTCTCTCATTCAAGTACCTCCATCTTCCCTCAGGTTCAATTTCAGTCCAAGCTGCTCAAATCACAGTGCTTTGGCACTGAATAAAGAAATGCGCAGAGACAAAAATGAAAGTGATTTAGTGGGGATAAGTGATGGGTTGATACAATAACAAAAACTGGAGACAAACTACTCTTGGCAGGGGAGGGGAGGGGGGGCAAAAGGTATTTATTTCCATGTTCAAATGTTATGGAGTAACTTCTAATAATTCTATATCCTTATTACACTAAACCCAAGAACTTAACATCAGTTGGCAACAAATTAAATGCACAAGCAAAGGTAAATATTTCAAATGTGTTTGATAGAAGAGTGAGTAGCATGTACTTTTAACATTGGTCATTGGTAAATCAGCAAAAGTAGAAAAAATGAACCTAGATTTCTAAATCAGCAGGGAAGCAGAAAACTGTGGATTATTTACAGCTAAAACTGTAGAAAGATAGAAACACACATTCTGTCAGACTTATCAAGCCTCACTTATACACGGTGTATTCTGGACATCTCAATCATTATGGAGCTGGGTGCACATGCACAAGTCTGATTTTCACTCCCACAGGTAGCTATTAATGGATGGGAAAATGCCCTTTAACATCAGTTTGTACGTATATTATATATATATGCAGCACTCATTGCAACTGTCAGTGACAAACAATGTTACCAATCTCTCAACTTATATTCCATCTGTCACACTGGGGCACATAAGTAGGCTCCAAATGCACAACTTAGACAACAACTTAGACAAGGTGGAACAGTTCAGTTTAGCTTTATTAAGTTTTAGTCAGCACAGGCGAGGTAAATATCTAAAGGGTGCAGGCAAGAAGGCTTAATCCCAAAATACAAAGCGAGGTCGATATCTACAAAGACAAGTCACAAAAGGAATGCTGGATAACTAAGACAGACTGACAACCAGGGGAAGCAAAACTAAAGAAAAAATAGAACAGGAAATACAAACAGCATAACACCTACAAGGTATCTTGACAAACAGGTCACAATCTCCTCTGTATCATTTTATCTGCAACTATCTCAAATATCTCAAGGTCGTTTTTTGTTGGGTTATTACAAATGAGTACATTTTATATATACAGTTGGCTATGTCTGTAGGCTTTATTGTATTGTAGTATCCATCATGGTCATATTGCTTCTGCTTGCATTTAACTGACCTACTGTTGCATCAACATGTGATGAAGAAATGTTCAAAGTGTGACATTTCTATTGTATAATAGCAGGATACTTGACATAATTATATTGAATGGGTTCTAATCATGTGAAAAGTACATTTATGAGGCCAAACTAATATTAGACACTATTCAGACTTATCATATAGGCTAGACTGTGCATCTTAGCCTAAATATGCCAAACATGGCTATGCTTTAACATTAATCCTATATCATGCTTCATGCTTCCAGAAGGGTCTGTTCTTGCATCAGAGGAAGAGACTAAATCAGAGGAAAACAGTGCAGAGGATGATGGGGGTGAGGAAAGCTTTCAGGAAGTGTACAGGAAGTGGAGGAGGAAGAAGGAGAAGAGATGCTAAACTGCAAATTAACTTTAATATGACATGTGTCATATGTGGCTTTACTTTAATCCAGACATTAGCATTGAATTCACAACCCAATAGAGGCACATGCTGTTATTATGTAACAGATTAAAAGACTGAAATGGTAAGAAACTAGGCTACTAAGTGAATATTACAAGCTTCTCTCAGTATTATGGTATCATAAATAAGATGCCAGTGCGTATGAATCCAGATTCTGTTAACAACAGGACACATTTTGGTAGCACAAGTGTTTCTGTTTTTCTGTTTCTTGTGCAGGTAGTATTGTACAGTCGTGTTGGAGTGGGCTTTGGTTGCATGCAGGTGAACAGGGCAGATGAGGGCAAATGCAGCACAACACACACAGGCTGAAATGCAATCTCAAAACCCAGGCCATCATCTTGGCTTTTTATCATTTTTTAAAAACTAATCTAGTCGTAAATGTCGTCTCTTAACATCGACTTCAGAGCATGTCTTGGACTGGATAATCAAGGTCAGATAATCAAATATAATTCTGAATGATCTGTTATTGGTTTGAATATAACATACACATGAGTGATGATCTTGATGGTGGTGTGAGTTTTATTTGTAAAAAAGTGTCAAAGGGGAGGTGCCCTCTGGGACTGCCTCTGTTCAGGGCCAGGAACTCCTTGCTACGCCCCAGACACTGGGTAGGATAATGAAGGGCTGGCAGCTCATTAGGCATTAATAACCTGGAATTACCTGTGATAGCCATGTTAACACTAGCAATTTGCTTGAAGGTTCAGCTGTCTTGGTGATGGGTGGCTGGCCCAGAAGGAAAAGTTGTGTGTGCACATCTCAATTTAGTGTTAATTGCGTATATTGTCAGCCTACATCTATAGTCTGTGACAAAGAACCCTGTGGTTTTCTTGCACAATGCTTCCACCTATGTTTCATTGTGACTGTTCTGTCACAAGCAAAGCCACACATGGGGATATTTAAGTCCACTTTGAAAAGAGATTTTTCCAACTTTCCCATTTGTACATAGTTGTGGATTGTACCTGCACATTCACACAATTGAGTGTAAAATCTCAGTGCACAGACATGCAACCATCACCACCTGTAGATTTATTTTTGTCTTTGACATCTTTTTGCTGCTCTTTTGTGTCTCTTTGTGGTTGTTTAACCTCTTTTCATAGTCATTGTGAGTCTCTTTGTGTCTATTTGCAGCTGTATTATATCTCTTTGGAGTTGTTTTTGATTGCTTTGTAGTCTTTTATGTCTCTTTTTTAGTTGTTGTGTGTTTCATTTAGTTGTTGTGTGTTTCCAGGAGGCTCCAGACTCCTACATGCCTCGTGGGCATGTTCAGCAATCCACCCATGAGCACAATTTAAAGTATCATTTCTGACATTGACACTGGGGAACTGTAAGATTTTTAAATTTTAGTAAGTTTACAAAGTGCACAAGGGCATATTGGTTTTCAGCAGGACAGAAGACATGAGTTGGCCATGTTTGATCAAAGTTTATTACAGCAGAATAATGCAGATGTCTGTTTTCCACAGGCTCTTTTATTCCAATGAACACCTCAACATGGGACTGATTCAAGTGAACCCACATTGAAGAGCATTTTTAAAAGATCTATTTCAGCTGGTGTAGAAGGAAGGCCAAAGTGGAAAAAAAAATGCTTTACCCATATCATTGTGAACATGGTTCAGTACATGCCCCCATCATCTGCTATTAACCCAAAGAGCTTCCTCCACATCTCGGAGGTGATCTAACCGTAGGCTGCTGGCAGCAAGGAGACTTTGCTTCGGTGGCCCCTGGGCTGTGCTACAACATCCACCCTAACAATAAAGGAGCCCCCACAATTGAATCCTGTGTTGAAGGTGCCTATTCAAAGGTGTTTTTTCCCCTTAGGTTTTGGAGCTCTACAATTTCCTTGTCACCATGTCTTCTATATCCGTGAGGCTTTCTGTTGCTCACCTGATCTTCTAACCTTTCTTTGGAGATTGGTAAAGCACTTTGGTCAGTTTGTGTTGCTTTTAAAGGGCCTTTTAAAGAAAATGGCTTGACTTGACTCAGCCCAATGATGGATTGATGACCTATGCAGACTGTAGCTTGGCTTTGGATGCACTCCAACCAGCCCACTGCCACCCCCAGCAGGATAAGCATTTTAGTGAATCAATGGAGGATTAAGACTTGAAACATTTTTCTTGTCTATTTTTCAAGCGATTTCATTTCAATGATAATTCAATAATAATAATCATAATAACTGAATGTTTTTTAAATCATTAAGTGCAGCAGCGTGCTAGAGAACAGTGGGTTTGGATGGAATAAAGGAGTATACTGTCGAGTTGACTTCAGTTTGCTGGCACAATTGTGCTATTCAGTCTTTCATTGACTTCTACATTATTAAACCTTACATTGAATTCTACATTCAGTCAGACCCTCAGTCCTACTTTCACTCCTACAGTCAGTCCTGTATAGAATATATCCCACATTCATCTTTTTGTTTACATTCTTGCATTCAGGAATTCAGTCCGTCCCACATCTTAAACAAAGGGGAGTTAGTATTCAGACTTTTTCAGATTTTCACCAATAGAGATATCTGTTTCACCAATGAAATGCTTTGTTCCAACTGATGTCATATCTCTAGCTTTCGGTCAAAAGCACAGAAGGTTTGGACTGCTGTAAAGAAGAGATTTTCAGGCCCAACATGGCAGGAGTGAAGAAGGGCAGAGTAGAAAGTGACCACTGGACAATCCCAGACTGACTTTTAGTGGTTTGGAAATAAAAGGCTGCATACAGATGCTGAGTTTGTCTTCTAGCTGCTGGACTAGTAATATTAGCTTCCATCAACATGGAAAGTGTACATAAATGTACATAGATACACAATATTTGTACACAGTGCTGAGCTCTTCAGCTCACACATTCAACTGGCAACGTTTCAAAGCTACCTATGGCTTTTATATGCTACCTCTTGGAGAGGGTGTCCTTGAGCCTTGAGTCTACATGGATAAATGATGGTAGATATGGCACAGTTACACAGACACCGATCATTTAAGGTTTTTAAAGTGCCACTGTTTCAATGACAACTCAGGATCAAACCGTGCGTCTGATTTAAGCACATTTATCCTTCTGTACCCATTACAGGTTATCAAAAATACACATTTATTTCTGAATAACATTTTCCAAGATTTGAGTAGAAGAGATCCTGGTGTGTATTCACTCAAACTATTACTTTGGTTCCTTGACAACCAGTAAGATAGCCAGTCATCTATTCATCCATCCAGAGACTCTGACTCCTCGTGCCCTGTAGCCCGGGACAGGGCCTCTCTCCGGGGGACAGTAGTCGGCTTTGTTCCCCTATCATGCCTCGCATTCCCAAGACCTGCCCTGGTTCCCGTACATGCCTGCTCTGTGGGCAAGCAGGCCAGCCAGCCTGCCAGCCAGCATCCATCCAGACAGCCGGCCAGCCCTCCATCCATCCATTCATACATTGGAGCGGCTGACTTCTTGTACCCCCCTGGCCCAGAACAAGGCCTCTCTCTGGGGGACAGTAGTCTGCATTGTTCCCCCCCTCATGCCTCACATTCCCCAGACCTGCCCTGGGTCCCCCCTCAAGGCACAGGGCACTGGGAGGGGCACAGGCCTCTCTACGCCCCCATTTCCCTTTCTTTTTCTGATATTATCGCTCTTTTAAACCACCCCATCACACCACCACATCTTTTTTTCTTGAAGGTTTTCTCTCTTCGGCCCTGAGCTTTTACTGATGCCCTTTCTTGCTCCGTCTTTTTTTCACTAAGCCATAAAACTGACAGTTAAAACCTTTTCTCTCCGCTCTGAATTTCATAGATGCATTCTCTCTTCCACTCCCACACACTTTCTATCGCTCGTCTCGAAATCTTCTCCTCTCCAATTTGTTGGTTTGGTATAATCACAGTGCCTATACATCAAAATGATCCATCCACATCATACCTATATTGCTCCTTATTATCTCCATTTGTTTCCAACTTTTTCGGTTCTCTGAAACATGCTAATATCCAAGTTTTTGTGCTGAAGTTAGCTTTCCAGACCATTCTGTAATGCAACCTCAGCGCCACCAGCTCACCTCCTTTTAGCCGCTCAAAACACAAAAACCTGATCAAGCGCCAGTGGCTGTCTGTACCTACAGCCCACTTCTATTCAGTGAGGAGAAGGGTGGAGGCGTAGGCCATAATTAAAGATGGCGTCCTTGCCGTCGCACAATGGCTCTGTACAGAGAAGGCTTTTATTGCATGTATTTTTCTCAACAGGAGAGTGGGCAGTCTACCCTCTGTGAGCATTTAATTGGTTTAACAGCTGGAGAGGAGGAGGAGGAGAAGTGGAGGGTGGTTGGGGGGGTCCAATAGAGGAGAGGAAACAAAGACATGGGAGAAAAGTGTGAGTCACTGGGATTTTAAATTTGTTGTGTCTGATGTTGATAAATTTATCAGCGGCAGGCTGACTTTAGATTCTGTGCATCAGAGTGGAAATGAATGATTTGCAGGCCTGTCACCTCCCATCTGTGTTTGTTAGCTTCCAAATTGTTGGCAGGTAACATTTTCCCTGCAGCATTATGGATATTATTATTATTTTTAAAAATACACCAAGATTAAAAAGGAAAGGGATTTTTAAAAACATACAGTACCTTCCACCCACTTGTGAGTCTGTGTGTGTGAATGGCTCTGTGAAATGTGTGTGCGTGCTTGGGTGAATGTGGATGCTGACAAGTGTCTTTGTCTGTCCTCTGCCAATAAATGAAAACTGGAGCAGAGCCTTGGGGCAAGGTGAGGCCATGACGTTCCTCTGGAGGTTTCAACTAATGGAGATCCACTGTTGGGTTGAAGGGCCGGCCCTAAGGGGCACGGTTGCGGATTAAAAATGTAATCCACTGCACACATTACCACATATAGGCTGGAAATTGCAATTTGGGGTGTAAGTGGCCACAGTTCTGTACTCTATGTACCCCTTTATTTTCCAACAACCCCCAATGTTGGTATTGGAATATTCCTCCAGATTGGAATAGATTTTTACTTTTCTATTTAAGGGCTAAATGATGGGTTCAAATTTGAACTATTACTGGTTTAAGGGCCTAAATATTCAAAAGAAAAGATGTTCAAGAATGCAGCCATCCATGAACATTTTGCATAAGGACCATATTTCCTCCATACAGAGCTATGGCATGCTGGAAAAAAAACTGTTGCATCCATTTTTAAAGGAACGGTTCATTCCCAAATCAAAAACACATATTTCTCCTCTAACCTGTAGTCCTTTTTATCTGTCTAGGTTGTGCTGGAGATATCAGCAGTAGAGATGTCTGCCTCATTTCCAATATAATGAAACTAGATGGCACTAGCACTCTCAAAGTGCCCAGAAATCTGTATCTTTTTTGTGCAAAATTCAATAGTAAAAGAAGTTACTCGCTGATCTCCTCCTTCACTTCAGGGTTGGACTCAGTGTTGTTGGGTCTGTCACTGCACCTAGCCCTTTTCTTAGGTGTCTCACCATCACCGTCAGTCTTTCTCTTTCCAGACCTCAGCTGGCAGTTTTTCCCTGAAGCTGTTTTGGGCTCAGAGACTCTAGACCTGGTCTTCTTTTCAGGTGGTCCGGCACTAGACCTCTTCCTTTTTCTAGGCCTCTCTCCATCATCTCCAGCCCTCCTCTTCCTCGCACTGACAACATCCTGTGCATTGTTGCAGGGGTCAGCGGAGAGGCTGGGGTTGCCTGCACCCCTTTTCCTGGGTGATCCTTGATCTGTGTTCTCTACAAATGAGAAAAAACAGCATGTGAAGTACTTTTATTGACTGCCTGCAAGTGCATTTACTAATGAAGCTTGATGCTGATCAGGTATATTCATATCTCAGATTGGCCAGACATAAAATGTCTGTAAATAACATTAAAATACTTAATATTACTAATGTTGTAGCCTAATGCCCAGGTTTAAAATGACCAACACTTAAACAGAAGCCAGCAATTACTCATTTCATATCTAAAAACTGTGAAGTAAACTCTGAAGTAACTCCATCTCCTCTAAACAAACAGTGAACCCTATGAAGAGCATTTCAGAAATAAACTTACAAGTTCTGACTAAAGTTACAGTCTGCTCATTGAACTAAAATGATAAATAGCCTACATTTTAGTATTTGTTAGAAAAACAAACTGTGAGTTGTAACTCCAGGGATTTGACACTTACCCTGATCTTTAAAGAGGGGCGCAGTGACCCAGTGTTCAGTCATAGAAGTCTCAGAAGACATAATGTTTTCAAAGTTTCAAACAAATATATCTGGGATAATGTACTGGGATACATAAGCAAGGATAAGCAAGGTCACTGAACGTAAGAACATACAGAGTATTCACATTGTTTTGATCTAATTTATTGTATCATTATCTTACAATGATGTTCTACGATGGCGAGCTAGCAAGTTAATGCGTATGGTAATGATATAACGTTACAACATTGTTCAACAAACTCATAGTATGATTGTTTTCACCACATATAACGTCTCTGGGTTACTGTACAACTAAACTCACCACATAATGTTAGCTACAGTAGCTGTACGGGTAGCTAACTCATTTGGTGATAAGTTAGCAAGTGAGCATGACAAAGTTAACTCTACGCAGCCTTCATGTCATTATTTTATTATCTTCATCGCATAGACTAGACAACGTTAACTTGTCTGTTAAGATTATTTCTGTCATATCAGATCGGCAGTGGTGGTTGTTTAACATTTAGGACAACCGCTCTCATATCCAACGCTACCTAAACTCATTTCAAACCCTCTTCACTTTCTATAATTTGATGTGAGAACTCAAATATGGAAATTACTTAAAATGCCCATCCCCAATGTGCACATAGATTTGGGTTTATGCTGGCTGTGTGTTTACAGCCATGTGATATGCAAAACCAAACTAATAAACAAACAATATCCAATCAGTCCCAGCTGTGAAATTGGGTTTAAATGTGGCCCTTTCTCTCGTCAACAATGGATGAATGAATGAAATGTGACAGGCAGGGATGGATTTTCTGTGTGTGTGTGAGTGTGTGTGTGTGTGTGTGTGTTTTAACTGCTAGTCAGCCAGTTATACAGACTTGCTTTAGAGCATTTCTGAAAAGAAAGGCCAAGAACCTCAGTCGTGCCCCAAAACACATCAGTGGGCCTCCAATTTGCAAACCTCAGATTCAACCAGGTACAAACTCTCATGTCCCAGTCGGCTTTGGCCAGGATGAGAACTATTAAAGTGAATGGTTAGTGTGTCTTCGTATAGCCCTTACAAGAGGGCCAAAGAGGGAGTGCTGGCCTAATAATCTGCACAATTGTCTTTGAAAAAACTGGAGAAAATCTTTGCAACAATATTCTGTTAATGTTACCACTTACCGCCACAGTAAGGGTGCTAATCCTCTACTTTCTCGTGTACCAACAATTTCCTCTTGTTTTGTCGCTCGTTTTTTCCCCCACCAGCCACTACATACTGTTCCTCCTACACCCACTGCTTTAAACTAGCAGCTAGCATGTTATTTTCCATGGCTGATGTTAGAAAAAAAAGAACATAATTCAGTGATTGAATTAACTTTTTCCCCTGCCTCTATCTATTTGCTGCTAATCTCCACATTTTATTTTACTGTGTCTATAAGCACAGTTGCAATTCCTTAGATAATCCTTTAATAGCATTTCAAAAGAATGGGTTTACCGGTTATGAACTGTGCTCTATTGATTTTTGTCAGCCCACACAAACAAACAATACTTTTATTTAAAGATTAACTGAACATAGGTTATACACACTCCTTGCAACCATATTTTATTACTCTTCCTAGAGTCTATCATCCTCCTCTTTCCTCCCACTCCATTATTAAGTGTGTGCATGGATCCATGTTCATACACAGAGATTTATGGCATTTAAAGGTTCATGTGCTCCTGTGTGTGTTCTACATTTGGAATATATTAAGGAGATGTTTGTTTGTGTGTGTGTGTGTGAGTAGGCTGCGTGTGCGTAAATGCGCACTTGTTCTAGGTATTAGAATGAAATGAAGTGTGAAATAAGCTTTTCTGTCTCTGGAGTGTAGCTGCGGGAAGTCCTCCCCTCAACACATCACGCATGTTTACCACCTATCACTCAATCTATATACCCTCCCACCTAGCCCATTAGGCCTCCACTAAAGCTAACATTTGATAGTAACAAGGTGGGCACATTATGATGGATATACTGCTGATGAATAGGCACTGAGGAGAACGTGGGGGTATTACAGAGCGCATAAACCCTCTTATTATTTTTTTCCTTTTTAGATAATTTTGTTGGCATTGCACGTGTGTTTGATAGTGACAAAGAGAATGGATGGGAGAGACAGAAGGGAAGACGTGCAGCAAAGGGACCTTGGGCCAGATTGGAGCCTGACTCAGCCTTAGTGGTATGCACTCTACCAGTTATTAAACCATTATTTTTAATGGTAAACACCTATGAGACAACAGTAGATATGCATGTAGTGCTGCAGAGGTGATGAGATAATGAGATGCAGGTGAGTGAGAAGGCCAGGTCACTGCAGGGCTGATGGCGTTAGTGAAAACAGGTGTGTGCATTGGCAGGACATCAGCTGATGGGAGCTTTCACAACCCAAGTCCATGTGTCCGAATCAGAGTGAAATTGATTCTTTTGTTTTTTTTTGTATTTAGAGGTCAGACCGGTTGTATTCATAATCGACCAAACGTAACATGGATTTAACTGCACCAGAGTTCCACTGAAACCGACTAAACTCATGGTGGTGAAAGCTCCCATCTCACGCCTCCTTTTCTCTCTTTTTTGAACATTTGTAGTGCTTCACACATTACGTCACATTGTGAATTGAATAAAAAGTAAAAAAGAAAAAAAGTCCAATGGGCAGCTGATGCAGCTGTGCCCCATGAGGCTCCAGGGCAAGGATGTCTCATTTTAGTCATTCCTGTTGCCTCCACTCCTCTCTCTCTCATTGAGTCTCCTCCTCGCCTCCGTTAGCGCATCTCCTGTGGGCGGGACTAATGCTGCGTTCCAGTCGGGGGTTGGGATTTCATAGTTTAAATTTTTTTACTTCCGACCTCAAAGCGTTCCAGGTGTCAAATGTAAACAAAAGACACGGCTGACCTGTGAAAAACTGATTTTTCGTGAGTGTCTACACAGTTGAACTCTCAGCAGTACAGCCTCCTTGTATTTATAACTGAGGGAAAACTATGAATGAGCTGTCAAACAACATGATACATGTCATTTTACTTTTGTACTTGGAAACATGCAGAATGCTACATTGCCTTAAAGGTGATGCTTTACTATTTATATAATGTGCATTTCCACTGTTGCTGCTGTTGTTGTTTGACTAAGATAACTCCTTCATGAAGTCAGTGGAGATTGTTTTTCCCCATGTTAACATGTAGGAACTTTGTCAGTAACAAAGCACAAGACACAAGGAGAGGAATCAGGGATGCACAAGTTCAGAATTGAGTCGGGCAGCTGGGAAAGTGGAGGATGGATAGAAAATGGCAATGAAGAAGTCTAGGGGTGTCAAACTGATCCAGGAAAAGGCCGCTGTGGCTGCAGGCTTTTGTTCCAACCAAGCAGGAGCACAGGTGGTACAATTAATCAACTGAGTGACATCACCTGAACTGAAGACAGTTCAGGTGATTAGAATGATTTGATTCAGGTGTGCTTCTGCTTTGATATCTAGACTGATATCTAAATCAGACGCAAACAAAAACACCAGAACTCACTGACATTAGTTTAGTATAAGGCAGGGTGATATTATATGAATTGAATCAGGTCCAAATCAAGACTAAACCAGCTCTTATAAGACTTTTAAAGAGTGTCTTCTGAAGAAGGAAGCAGGTAGCAGGTGAAACATAAAGGTAAAAGAAAAACATTTATAGTCCTATTGTCAGAGAAAAAGAACCCTTATACATTTAACAAGTTAAAAAGACATGATGAATCATCAGCTATGGAATAAATAAGGGCTTCACTAGCACTAATCCAGGATTAAATAGGCATAAAACCAGACCTTAACCAAGAGTACACCTGGAGATAAAAAAAAAAACAGTACTACAGTACACTAAACCACTCTACATACAGTATATATGCACTAGAAAAGAAACAAGATAAATCTTGATTTTTGCCACAACCAAACTTGACAACTTGAACAATTGCTGAGTGAGTGAGTCGTCCTATCTGAAATATCTCACAACAGCAATTTACTCAGGCCTTGACTCTTTTCATCAACTTTGTCAATGACCGTCACAGACAGTGTGGAAGTATTGCTCCTGCATTTTAATTTTACTTTTACTGTCTAAAGTTGATGAAAAAGAGCCGGCCGTCATCGCAGACTGACACTGATACAAGAGCTGCATGATCAAAGGGCGGAGTCGCGAGAACAACTACACACGCCGGGAAGGGGTGTGTGTGTTACTGCTCAGATGTTGGGGCTCAGTGAGTGAGTGTTTTTGGCCGCTGCAAAATCTTTTGGGCCGACAGACCGGCCCACTTGTCCATCGGCCCACCAGTACTCCCAATGGCCAGTCCAGCCCTGGTTATGTGTTGTGTGGCTGAAGGCAGACTTTATGACATCCATAACTTTATACGGTTCAGCTTGTTGTAAACTTCTGCCCCTAAGTGGTTTGAAAAAAAGAAGATTAA
>CAFUXE010000380.1:282717-296723 GCA_903364295.1 Serranus cabrilla | reverse complement strand
GTATTATTCTGGAATAATATTTGATCTATGGGTCAATTACATGCTTAAATTTAGCATGCATATATGAGAATACTAATTATGTAAATGTGCTATAGAGGGAATGAGGTCCATAGAAGATTTTGAAAACTGATTAAAAATAGAACAGATATTTAAAAGTGCAGTAAAAGTGACAGGTTTAGTGGTCGGACAGCATATTGGAATAAAATATTGAGAATATATCCTCAAGTATAGAAAAGATTTTTAAGGCATCAGTTGTAGGTATGCTACGTTATATTGTGTATACAAATTTAAATTCGAGCTTTATGATATATACCAAAAACAGTAATTAACGATACACCATCTGAACCACTCCCAGGAGACGTTTGGACCAGATGTATCGTTTTAATAAATCTTTTGTGAAATGCCAATTTGTAAAAAGGCAATTTTATTTTGAAATGGGTGATCGGAAGTCTTGTTTGAGATCCTGTCTGTTTTGACACTAGCTGCTCAGTGTGTATGCGCGTGTGTGCGCGTGTGTGTTTGTGAATGTGTGTGTGTACTCGGCTTCCTGCTGCTGCTCGGTGTCCGCACACCGTCCGTCTCGTCAGTGTTGATCGGCTCGCCATGGCGGAAGGACGCAGAGAACAGCCGCCCCATCCTTTCCTCTCCTTACCACCGGCCAGCAAGCGACCCTGCCTGCGCCCTGCTCCCCGAGGTCCTGGCCCGGGGCCCGGCCACGGCAGCGGCTTGCCCGGCTCCCGGTATCGTTCCCCGGAGTCTCTTCTGGACTGCGCCGCGAAGGCAGTAGCGGAAAAGTGGGCCTTCGAAAGAGTGGAGGAGCGCTTCGAGCGGATCCCGGAGCCCGTCCAGCGCCGCATCGTCTACTGGTCTTTTCCCCGCAACGAAAAGGAGATATGCATGTACTCTTCGTTTCAGTGCCGAGTCGCCGGCGAGGAGGGTCCGTCGGCGACTACCGGCGGGACTGGGGCTGCTGGGTCCGGAGCTGCGACCGCCGGCGGTGGCGGAGGATCTCCCGCCGGTACGGCGGCTACCGTGGGGGCAGCCGGAGCAGCGGGGACGGGAGACGGACTGCCTTTCCGCCGCGGTATCAGGCTGCTAGAGACCGGCTGTGTGGAAAACGTTTTACAAGTCGGTAAGTGGAATATTTCCCTGTAACCGAGGCTTTTTGGCACTAACAGTGTGGACCGTTTCCAAGTCTCTGCTGCTGGATCTTTACTGGGGATGATTGATGGAAGTTTTCCCTGCTATCGTGGAAAGTATGCAAAGCGTCTCTTTTCCCCGCATATTCAACCACACTTGGGTCTGTGTGTGTTTTTAGTTTAGTAGGCTTGCGGAGAAACATTTTTCGCCAAATTTCGAGCTTTTCTCGGCCTCACTGTGAAAAGGGAAGCGAAGATAAGGTCGCTTGCTAGCTTAGCCGACCAGCTGCTGTTAAAAAATTAAAGGGCTTCCTATTGTGGCTTTTCATTACTCAGTACCTCTACCGCTGGCTACTGCGTCTTTGCCCATTTTGCCTTCACACAGAAGCCTTTGCTACGCTGTGTTTAAAGGTTTCTAAACAAGAAAAGCTGCGTTTCGGCAACTATCAGCACTTTTCTTCGTCTCTGGGGCTCCCCGTCGACGGTTCGGAGCTGGCTGGAGTCGTAACCCCGGCAGAGAGGCAGGGGAGGCGCGGAGGAGGAGGGCTGACAGACGCGGATACAAAAGCGTTATAGCGTCGGGGCTTTATTTTTGTTTGTGCGAATTCCTCGCTGCAAAAGTCGTTTTTTCTCAACTCACCATCGGTTGAGGGTGGCTTAAGCAAGGAACAAAGGCGGTTATTGGGTCTCTTATTATGATTAATCCAACGTTAATCCGAAAAAATCCCCCACAGTTTTTTGTTTATTTGCCGCTGCTGGTCGGACCGGACAAAGAGCGCAGTCGCCACCAATGTGGAAAATACATGCTGGGAGTGTTTGTGTTGTTTTTTTATTATTAAAGTTAACCTCTTAGTGGCTGTGCATAACGTTAAACTGCTTTTATTAGTGCATTTGCCTGCAGCCTCTCAGTCGCTTGCAACACAAAAGGCTTCCAGTTGAAATGATCGATAAGCGTCTCGCATTTCCAGCGCTGCAGAGAGGCTGTTTCCAAACAAAGGGCCATTCCGCAAAGCTCCATCGCCACTCACACTCTCATAAGCTTCATACCCCCGGCTCTATACAGCCACAAAATGAGCTCAAACATAGGAGAAATTGATTAGATGAAACCGATAGATTGTCAAAAAAACAGACTTTTATGGTTACCGGGAGGATTTTTCTTAGGCCATATGGTGTGAGAGCCACTGAAGCTTGTCTGGGGTTTCATGTTGCTCCAAGGTATCTGGGGGGGAAGCTGCAAACTGTGGCTGCTGCGTTTCTCTGTGACTGCTGTATCTAATTGCATCTTATAAATTCCTATCGATTGCACCTCATAATTAAATGAAATTTGAGACTTATGAATATGAAAGTGAGATTTGCTCTCAGTGTGATCCGTTGCAGGCTGTCTTGATAAGTTTTGCAAGTCTGAGTATGTCGAAGAGAATTTGTTATTTAAGTCAGATTTGTTCTGGCTTTAGTTCTGTCAGTTGCCTCAAGGCTGTACATTTGTACCACATGCTTGAATTTTTTTTAAACCATAACTATAGTGAAGGTTTAAGAATAAATTTGTAAGTAATGACCTGCTTTTTATGCTTCCTGTCTTTAAAAAAACACATAACTTGGTCCTCTCTGGTTAATTCTGGTGTGTGCTTTAACAGAGTTCCATTGAAAAATAATGATAAAGTTTGTTGCAAATAATGCAAAAATGTAAATTTAGAGGTTTAATAACCGGTATCCCACTGCTTATGCACTTCAGTTGAAATTTCAACGATCATAACAAAGCATACACCCGTAAGCAAACACTTCCAGTCTTACCTGCCTCACCGGCGAATCATTTCCAATCTCCCCTCAAGGTCAGTCATAGCAGGCAGGCACATGGTTTTGTCTTTCTGTCAACAAAACACAAGACGGGCTAAATAGCTGTATGACATCAAGATAAGATTTGGCTTGTTCTTCACTTTGCAGACCATGGGAACCAGTCACTGTGGAAGGTTTACTGACTGACTTAACAGGAGAACAATAGTTTTGTTCACAGCTGGATTTAGATAGGTTGAGCAACAGAGCACGCTCACACACAATGCACTCATTAAGGATCGTGTTACACACCTGTAAATGACAGTCTTTAAGCTTGCTTTCACCTGACGTGATGGCATAATATAATCGGCGCTTAAAGTAGTGGCAATACTTGTTTTTAAGAAAATGATATGGACATGCTTAACGTTCTTTGTATTCTGAACTTGCTGGGGAGCGATTAAGAATGAGACAAGGCTGCGTGCTGACACATGCATGTTGATGGTGCATGGTTTAGAATTTGGCATCTGAGAGCAGTCTGGAAAAGTAGTTTCAACTTTTGAACCACATGATATGTGTAATAACTGTTTAGCTGGGGCAAAAGGTAATACTTTTTTGCTGTTTTTACAGCTTTTTACTCAGTTCCATTTGTTGACACAGAGTGATCTTCTGTCTTCATCACCCCAACGCTGAAACAGCTGTTAACCAATGGTATTCAAAAAGTTTAAAGACACTGAAACACCCAATCAATAAACTCACAAGTGAGACTATCATGAGATGTGTTTTTTTTTTTGGTATTCCTCACAGCTATCACAAGCACAGCAGGAGATCCTGTTCCTATAAGCACATTCTCATTTTCAGACTTGTTTGCGTACTGGTTTCTCAGAATCGGTGTGCCTAGAGCCAGATCTAGTATTGCTTTTGTTTTTTTTTCATGTAATTACTAATGGGATCTGGTGCAAGGATGGAGGGGAAAATCTCTGATCTGCTTTTCTACTGTGCACGACTTGACAAATTCAGTGTGCAGGTCAGGGAAAGTTTAAAACCAGACTAGGAGTGTGTAAGGAGGACAACTGTTGCCACAATACTCATTTCGTACTGACAAAGGGAGGTGCATGACTGGTATATATTTTCCACCCGACATGGATCTGACTGCTGATCCTTATTGCCGTAAAAGTTTGCATATGCAACATAACATCCAGAAAACTGAGTCATAAGAGAGTCATTTCAGTAGGAATTGATAATGTTTTCCAGAAGACATCTGTGTATGCATCAGCTATTAAAAAATGAGTTGCCTGGTATGTCCCTTAGATGCCCTCCACCCTGTACATTACACTTAAAGGCCTTTGTCTGTCAGCCTCTGATGGATTGAAGAGACGTGAGCTCATCAACAACCCATCGGCCCATGTGTTCATAATAATCTACTCCTCGCTCCAAGTCATAATTAGAATAATCAAAGCTAAGCGTGCTTGTATTTGTAGAACCCCCCACCCTCATTCGCGGCACATACACACACATGCGCCCAGAAGCCCCCATGCCAGAGCCTTATAAAGTCCTCAGAGAGCGGGAGGAAGGGATATAAGAGGTGGGAGGGAGTGGGGGGGTTCTTAAGCTTGGAGTCAAGCTTTGGGATTATTGGGTCATGCTTTGTTACCCAGCTGTAGAAAAACCCCTTGTTCACAGAAAGGGGGTGCGGGGGGTGGGGGGTGGGGGTTTGTATGTGTGTGTGCACGTCCCTGTCTCCACAACGTTACATAAAGCTGTAATGGGTCCCTGACGCCTTTTGAAGCACCGGTGACTCTGACAAAGCGAGGCAGCAAAGTTGAACAGGATTAAACTGTATGGGAGAGTCAGTCAGTGGGTTGAAAACACTGTGGGGCTTCTTAACTCCAAGCATTTTTGGTTCTGAAATGTTTAAAAGCTCCTAAAACTGGTCCTTTAATTAGGGCAGGTTATCGAACAGAAGCACTACTTTGGCACTGACTGGAATGTATTATAAACTTTAACTTTAAAATACCAAGAGTTGGCAGACCAATTATCGGATCAGTTTCATACTTGTTCTTAACTTTGTAATCAGGCAATCCAGAATTTAAGTTTGCTAAATTTAGATTATTATTCAATGTTCTTGTAGGTCTGGATATAACGTTACAATTATTATTTTTGCCCAATCCAGATCTTTTAAGTTATATGGTTTCAGGTCTGGGATCCATTAAGAATAAGAATAAGAATACTTGGTTTGCTGTGTAATTGAAAGTCTTGGATCCAGTTAGTTAAAAGTTTCAGGTCTTGGTTTAAAGGTCTTTGATTCTTGAAGTCTGGTGTTAAAAGCTTTGGCTGGTTGTGTGTTTTTTTTTGTTTTTTGTTTCATTGAACTATCTTGATCTTTGGGTGCAGGGTTAAAAGTTCTTGGTTTGCTGTGAGATTAAAAGTCTTGGTTCCAGTTTGCTTTGGGAATGGGGGTGTTGTCCAACCAGGAGCTCAGAGCTCTCAAAAATTCAGCTTGTAATTAGATAAAGCAGATAATCCTCAAATTTCAGGCTGAGTTACAGTTATTTCTTGTCAGTGTGCTTGATATAGAAATTGAAGAACCAGTCAAGTTTCCAAATAGTTGCTGATTAATCATTTTAGCTCTACATCTACTTCATAAAACATGCAACATATTGCACATTTTCAGGAATGCATAAGTAATTGCTAAACTAAGAAAAAACTATTCTAATGAATCCCACATTGAAGTATGTAAAAGAGCAGCCATTCGCATCAGATTGTTTTTTATTTCCCATCACTTCGAAGGTTTTTTTTAGCTGAGAGTTCCTATGGGGTTCCTACTTGTTATCACTGTATTTAGTCAGTGTCAGTTGATGTATGAATTGCAGTTTGCTAAGTGTGTGTGGAGGGAGGTGTTGCTGGTTGGTGTTGCCAGTATTTCCTCAGATGTAATTTCCTGGCAGAATGGCCGGGGGGGTTCCATGTTGTGGAAAAGCTTGTGAGCCTCTGGTGTAAATCCGCTCTTTGGTTGCTCAAGAGTGTTGCGATTAAAGACAGAAAGAGGCGGTGAGCTCATCCTCGCTTGCCTCATCGCCAATCTTTCTTCCTGACTCGACTCTCAGGACCGAGTCCACTGACGCAGCTCAGTTTTCATCTTTCTGTTTTCTTTTCTAATCTTTCACTCATTGAAACTAAGTGTAACTCTGCCTTTCATGCTCTTTTATGTTCTTCACACGCCCTTCCTCTCTGTTTCTGTAACTTACATCAGTAAAAGATGACTTGCACTTTAATCATATTCCGTCTGTAGGCTCCCGCAAAGTAAAGGGCTGTTAGTCGGCCAAGGCGAGATCTTAGAAGCTTTTTTTTCTCTCTGCTTTTCTCCCACTATCTCCAAACTGTTCATGCGTGAGGCTGCTGCTGGTTGAGGAAGTGCTGGTGGTTTTGACAGGAGGACTGGGGGAAGCTGGAAAGAGTCAGTCATGACTCTGAGTGAGAAAGAGGTCAATCAGTTGACACTTTGGGCATGCGCCTCTGCAGTGTTTCCACACTGTCGGGATGTTGGCTCATGTTTTTCTGGGTAACTGTGAGTAAGAGGTAGAGGTCAGACCCCCATATGACTTAGCTGATGGTGTATAGTAAAGGAGGAACTACACGTATGCTGGAGGGTTTGGCTGGTCACGTTCACTATTTGCTCTGTGGTCCAAACTAGAGGCTGAAACTTACGTTTGTGTCCACCGCTAATTCTAGAACTGAATGTACTTTTCCAGATCAGGCATTGTATTCAAAAGCTGTAATCAATAATTATTGGCCCTGTCAAAATAATTGGGTAATTTTTGTGATTAATTAGATTTTTTTGCATGTTAAAAGTTTCGGGCTGTGGCGAGCTGAGTATCTGGAGTTAAGAAATCCATTAGTACCATCCTGAATGCCATAAAATCAAAGTTGAGCTAAATTTTGGGAAAAAAATCTTCAATTTTTAAAGGGCTCACCTCAAAATATGTGAATACAAATAAGTAATGTCTTTTAGTCTTAAGACAAATAAAATCAATAAATTTGTCAACTTTTTAGATTGATTGAATCTAAAAAATATTATGTCCTATGCTACAGATGATGAAAATGACGTAAAAGCAACTGATTTGATGATGAATTAAAACTTTTGAGGGTTTTTTTGGACATGTTTGGATTACTTGAGTCAGAAACTGCCACCACTGGAATTTCACAAATAGTAGTATAATACGAATTACATTACCTTATCCTAATGTTTAATCAAAACCGTGCAGAAAACTAGGTTAAAACAGCTGTTTTATAGGTGTGCAGCATTCAAATGGTGATTTAAATAGATGCTATAAATGAAGCTTCTAATTATTCCATACAGCCCTTGTTTGTTCCCTGCAATTGTTGTTGTAAAGGCCTTCATAACTTTGTTTAGAAAAGTGCTGTATATTTTCAAAATGCTCATCATTACTTTAATTTTAAGAAATGGTTCATTTCTAACGGGTAAATGCTGTTACCTTCACTGCAGTGGTAATTGTAGCTGGATGCTTGAACATTAATTTACAAAAGCACATCTTTTATTTTTCCTCCTTAAGTGCATTTCTGCTTGTATATCTATTTATCCATGTATATTCACAGCTGAGCCCATTCTGAGCCACAACTTAAGCCACTTAGCGCGCACTCTCACACACACACACACACACACACACACATACGCACTTATAGTCCGTCTTCAACCCTTCCCCAGCACACAACGCAGACAGACAATATTTAATCAGTGTAATTAATTCCATGGCCGCCACACTCGAAAAGAGAAAATCGGTAAAACAAATCGTCCCCGCTCTCTTATTAGCTCTCGGAGAGGCTTGTGAAAGATGAAGCCATTAGGAAGATGCTCTGTTGTTGTATTCATCAAAGGAAGAGGCACCTGTACGCACGCATGTGTGAGAGCGCATGAGGACTGATTATCTAAAATCATTAATCAGAGGTTGTTGTTTGAGGGCTTCCTCCACCAGACAGTGAGGCGACCATCTGTACGTTACATATGAGACACAAAAAGCCGGATGGAAGACGAAGAGGACAGACTTCTCTTTTGTCTCAGTCTTGTTGCTCCACGCTTGTTAATTAAACCAGCCTTGTGATTTTTCTTAGACTTTTTGTTGATTAGATTCTGTTATGTTTGAGCAGGGATGGGGGCCTACCTCAGCATAGTGTGTTTCTAATGGCCTAAGGCTAAAGGTTTACGGCATAACCAGCACCTGTGAGCTGTAGTTTCACATAAGGTTGCCATCTCAGGGAATATCCTGGTGCACGGTATTACACAATTATTATTTTCAGTTACAGTGACTCTTAAAGTTGTGGAAACAGAAGTTTTTTTTCGTTGAACAAACGCTTTATTAGAATTCTAATTTTAAACCATTTTTAAATGGCAGTATGTGAACCGGACCATGCCCCCTGTACAGCAATGGTTTGAATGAATAACCAGACCATGAGTGCCCTAATTGGAACCAAACATAGTAATTGGTGCAGAACGACCTGTATTTTTTACTTTAAAGCCAAAAAGGCTCTACAATACAAGTAGTCCCCTTACAGCACTCACTCCTGTAAAATAAAACCTGGCTCTTAACTTGCTGTCTCCTTTAGTATTTCCAGCATTGTTCCCATTTTCTCCCTGTGTGTATTTCCCGTATGTGCTTTCTGTTTAAACCTGGCCTCAGGTGTTTCAGCCACATTTTTGCAGCGATTTCCAGCCATGCCATTTCCACCCCGGACTTGTTTGCAGGAGCAAGCAAAAAATGGCATTCTTTGCCGCTGGTACTGTTTACTCAGCCCTAGTCCCCCAACAACAGCCCCTTTCTTACAGTTGTCAGCACAACATGTGTGTCTGGAGGTTGTGTGTATCTGCACATGTGATGAGATAAAAACACAGAGCAAACACGTTTTTTTACTACTCCTGTCCTGTTTTCACAGCTCCTCTCTGTGTGTTTTCTCCACCTTTAGTGCTTTTACCTTGGGTGGTGGGTGTGCAATTATCAGCCGAGATCAATGGTGGCCTTGTCCTTTTAGCTTTTGAAGGCGACAGCCTGCTGTATTCAGTTATTGCACTGTTCCACACCTGTCTTTTATTGGCTTTCTCTGTGTGTACGAGTGTGTGTTTACCATGGTTTGTTGTACACATATGGCTCCCGTCCACGTCTCAGAGAGGCTGGACTTGAAAGAGAGGGCCGAGGCTCGCAGACTGGACTATTATGTCCTCGTTTGGTTGTAATTGCCTAACAAATGTTCAGGAGAAAGGAGAGAAATGGGCAGACATGGAGGGGAAGGGGCTATTTGTAATGCAAAACAGACCCAAATCAAACTCTGACCGATTGTTAGCCTCATATGCAACAGAATTCTATGACTGGGGGGAAATATTATATTGTCTATACTACTTTGTCATGTAATATCCCATAACTCATCCCACACGAGATTAAGTGACTCTTTTCCATTGAAATATAAGCAACGCCTGTGGCACGACAGGAGGGGAAAATCCAGGATGACTTAAGTGGGGGAGGAAAGCGGTGACAGGTAGCATTGTTTAAAAAAAACACAAAGCTAAACCTCTCAGGAGTAGACCTATTTGTAGACGTGATTCTTCACGGGGGCTTTTATTCGCACCCTTCACTAGTCACATGAAAGACGAAGAAGTTGGCTTGCACTTGAAGAAGTTAAGGCCTCAGCCATCATGCCAGTGGGATATTTTTACCCCAAATTAAAACTTAAAACATGTCTTCATTTTGTTGACCCTGAACCTCTTTTCCTTCCTCCTTGTTAAAGTTGAAGAGGGGGGAAAAGCAGCATTACTCTCTTCATCTCTGTGGTGCTATTGATTACTTGATGGTTGGATAGAACTCATTCAAGCAGCACTCGCGTTAAAGGTGTGTGTCTATGTGTTTGTCTTCTATTTTCTTTTTTTCCCCTTGGCTCCAGACAATTTTGGAAAAGCCCTGAAAGCTTAAATGGATAAAGTTTTTTGACATGCGGCGGTATGACCTGTGGAGCAAATGTGCAGCTTTTCAGACAAATAAAAGCAGGATGTGGGGCCAGCAAGCAAAAACCTTTCAACTAGAGCCTGACCAATACGGGATTTCTGTAGACCAATATCAATTTTTAAGGGTAAAAATTCACAGATTGCCAATATTGTGACTCAATGAATTTCTGACGTTTTCTAAGTGGATTGTGCACAGATTTTGCAGCAATTTGCCTCTGCAGGGGTAATCAGAAAGCTCTTTCTTTAAAGATATTATACTCAACAATATTATAAATTATACATACAATGTATGTTACATTGTCAGCCAACTGTAGAAATGAACATTGAGAAAATAAAGAATAAATAAAACACTCTATGTTCAGTATCAGTTGGTTGCTGGTCATTTAAATAAAGAAACACTTAGATATTAAATAAACAGCTAACACCATTGCTAAATCACCCAAAGCATGTTTTTCTGCATTATATGTTCTGTAAAAACAGTTTCCATATCAGCGCATGTTGAACTATATAAATGCCCATATCGAAAGTTACACATTCATTCATCTATGATAAATACTCCACTAACTGACAAGAAAGCAAGGAAGAATATCTCCCAAAATGGCAAAGTAATCCCTTAAAAGTATGTATTGGAGCTGTGATCATTTTCATTATTAATCTGCCAATTATTGTCAACAAAAAATGATGAATCATCTGGTTAATAAAATGTCAGACAATACTAAAAAAAATGTCCATCCTAGTTTCTTAAAGTCAAAAGTGATGTCTTTAAATGGAAGCCCAAAACCTAAAGATAAAAAACAGAAGTCGCCATGTTTTAGAAGCTTGAATTTTCATATAAGCGATTTTTGCAGGAAGAATTACATAATATAATAATAGCCTGCTAATTGTTGTGGCTCAAATATTGATTCTTATTTTCTGCCCTGTACACTTTTTGTCTTTCCTTCTTTCTTTGCTAAAAGAGCAGTCAAAGAGCAGATGTGGAGACTAAACCATAACATTAAAAAGATCAGGGATTCTCTGAGCCAATTAGATTAGATTTGACCTTTTACATTACACATGATCATCTGCTGTGGGCTTCTGGGTCTGATCTGCGTGGAAGAGCAAATACTGGTGGAGGCAGTCCTCGGCTTCTATGAATACTGCGGCCTTGTACATTATAGACACACACAAAGCACAGTATGTATGGCATCAAATGGAAAGAATCTTGAAGTGATGTGATTATCTTTTTTGAGTTCAACATCTGCAGCATTTTAAGCACAGCACTCCAGCGCTATTCCCATAATGCCCGGCTTTGTTTCTGCCCGTCCATATGCTGATGCTTTCCATCTTTCTTTTGAATGCAGTGAATTTGGTGCTTTATTGTGTTGCCCATCTCCACTTGCAGTTGTAGATCATAGATATCAGGCACATAGATAGTCATCGCTCCCTTTTCTCCCCTCAGTCTTCTTTTGAGTACACACACAGTTGTGTATTCCAGCGAGTGCCTTGTATCCTATGTGATTTTCCAATCACGGCAGCACTCAAAGCCCCTCACAACAGTGCTATTACTGCCAGCAAGACAGACGAGGGCCCATAGGAGTCCATTGTGTGCGAGACATCCATTATAGTTGGATTAGAAACTATTTCCATACATTTGCTTGACTTTGATCTGGGGAAATGGGACTCTACAACCATGCTGCATGTGTTTTTTGCTGCTCTGTATTGTCATGGTGTACAGATGTGCTTTTTCTCTTCATGGCTCCGTCACGTTCCTGTCAGATGAAAACAGTTAATATGCGATTCATCAGCACTGACCTCTTCAAGTGATTTGATCTTTTCTGATGGCTAAGGTTCGACTCTCCCTGGTCGTCTTGTGCTTTTCATCGCACTCCTTCTCTCCCCAAATGTGTGGATAAGGTTTTAAAGGAAGCACTTAGTGCTAAAACTACGAATAATTATATCACTTAGAGACCAAGTCCCCTATTATGGTGATTCAGACTGTCAGTGTGCATTAGCAAATGGGCCAGGGCCTCCTGTGTGGCTGAATTATTCTGAGTCGTGCGCTATGCGAATGTGAAATGTGACCAGCACACTACTCTGAAACCCCCCAAAGGTCCTAAAAAGTCTCCACCACTCCCATTTTCCTTTGTGCAAGTCCCACTTCATCTGTCCGACTCTATAGCTATGTTTACATACAGCTGCAAGTGCTTACTAAACCTTTGAGATTAAATTCTAATGATAATACCATAAAACAACCTCAAACAATCGATTATAATGCATTCTAATCCTGAAAGTATTCATGAAATTAAATCAAAATGGTCAAAATGCGCCAACTCCTATCCATTCAGACTTAAAGGGATAGGTCTGGATTTTGGAAGTAGAATAGACCCTGCCAGCATGCTGGAATGATCTACTGGTCAGAACTGTGACACTGCAACTTGACAAGGAAGCGTTGTATCCACTACACTACTGGCAAGTATTTAAACTTATTTTCCAAAATCCAAACTATCCCTTTTATGAACCACTATCTCTGCTTTCTGGGGAGTATCCCTTAAACCAAATTTAATTCAAAGGCTTGCCCAACCACTGAAAACAACTAGGTATAAAAACATTCTGGTTTGTTGTCCAAGTACTATGACTAATTGTGATTGAGCGGGCTTTAGCAATGCCCTGACAAATTGAAGTCTAATAATTAGTCTTCTTACTCTGATTTGGTCTCTACAAATTGCTGTAGCCGCTAAATGCACCTACTGCCGTTTTAAATGATATCATGGTCACGCTCTTTTCCCTCCAAATAAAGCACTTTCCATCAGTGGGTCCCAAGCATTTTCCTCTAGGGACCTTTTTCTGTCACTGAGCAAACTGACGTCCTTTGACTAAGTCACATTTTATATTTTCTATGATATTAAGTGCATGGCAATACCACTGAAGAACAACCAATAAAGTGTATAATTAACCCAGATAGTGAACTTAATAACTGCAAAAAGTTTGTGTAAAACCAGCGTTTTGGATGAATTTCAAGCAAATAATTTCCTGTGAATATTGCATGAGGGATCCTGTAACTTTTAGGACCTCTTTATACAGTTTTAGCATTTCAGTATTATGTTTCTTTTTGGACTAAGTATGCCTCTTCTTTTTTTTAAGCAAATATAGGATTTCACCTTCCTGACACTTGGCCATTGTTGTATTAGCTCTTTAGCTGGATACTTTTCTAATGTTTAGAAAGATAGATGAATATAGCTTGTGTTTAGAGGTTTGCCATGCCATTTTTGAAGTTTAATTTTAAATAATCTGAATGTTCTTTGCACCATGTAAGTTATATCAAACAATTGAGCAATAGTTTCAAACTCCTACAAGCAGTAACCATTTTATTCCAGTTCTGAGAACGTATTTTGGTACATGTATCTTTGCTGTGACTCACCTATCTGTTCAGTAAGAGGCTGTTCGGTTATGCTGCACTGCGATGACCTCTTCCTCTCCAAACAAGTCAGGCTGCTAACTGGTAGGACAGATACATAATCGTATCAGGCTGGAGTGTGGAAGATGCATCCTCAGCACTTGTTAATTGAACGCTGCGTTAATATGAATCACCCCCATTTTACCTTTGTACATCATTCTGCTGTTTTTTTCCCCACAATTTCTCGTCCTTTCTCTGCCTGTCCGCCTGCCTCCCTCTGCTCTTTATCTCCCTGCCTGCTAATAACAGCACTCTGTGTGGGTTTCTTTAGTGGAAGGCCTGCCATGGCCCATTAGGCTGCAGTCTCACCGACAAATGAATGGTAAGACTGACTGCAGAGAGGAGGAGGAGGAGGAGGACAGGAGGCGAGGATGAAAAAGGGCTGGGATGGGTGAGAAAAGAGATTAAGGTGGGGAAGAGGGAAGGAGACAGAAGTGAGGGAGCAGAGGGTGTGAAGGAAGGAGGAATGGAGGGAAAAGGGGAAGGGGAGAGTTAGGAGAGGTGTGAAGTGAGGAAGGAGGGAGAGGAGAGCTAAAAGGCAAATGTAGAAGTACATAACCAACCTGTCACCTCTGGCTCTCCCTTCCCCCCTTCGCACACACTCGCACCCACTCACACACACACACTTCGCAGTCACAAAAAAGCCAAAGGGGAGGGA
>CAFUXE010000380.1:267938-282515 GCA_903364295.1 Serranus cabrilla | reverse complement strand
ACACACACACACACACACACACACACTCACGCGCTTGTCCTCCTGAAGTGTCTTCATGCCCTTCTCTGGCTCGTCTGTTCACACACCCTCCTCACTCCAAACAGCCTCCTCCTCCCTCCTCGCACCCAAACAAAGATGGAGGAGACAGACTCCGTGGATGTTTTTTTTTCTGTCTGGCATTGTATCAGGCTGGTAGATGTCTGGCATCTGTCGCGAATCGACAGGCATCTAACAATCCTGCTGGTCATAGTTGTTTTCATTCTCAAGTTTACTTACTTAACTGGGATGTTAAAATGTAGTAGAAAGTAAGGCTATGCACATGCAACTACATTTATGTTTCATTGTTGAGAGAATTGTTTTTGTATAACTTCCTGTCAGCAAAAAAAAAATCAGTTCCTGGACTCTATTATGCAGCGAGCAGACAGGCACACACATTAGTAGACAGACAGAATCACAGCTGTGCACAGCTGTAAATAAATTTCTACAGATAACATAATGAACAAATGGATCCTGGGTAAAATCCCTCTTGCTAATGCAGCTGTTTGAAACATTACCTTTGTCAGATGGCCTCAAGACGTTTGAACCCAAACCACTTAAACTGTCAGTTCAGATGAGGCCAGTAAACTGTCCATCACTGGAAGCACATAATAGGTTACTAAATGTCCACTTTAAGGCTGTGAATTATTTCCTGTTCTTTCGCTGCGTGCTTCAGTCTGTGTGTGTGTGTGTGTGTCCAGGGTGGGCAGTGAATACAGGGTTTCTAGTAGTTGTCATGCTGTAACAGGATTAGTTGCCTTCTCTGCTGCCGTACACCACAGGACCATTGTAGTGTGTGTGTCTGTGCCGGGGTCCATTGGTGAAGTTTTGTCTCTGGGGGTCTCTTGCTCTGTCCTGTAAACCAAGGGGGTCCAGTCTGTGCCTTTGTGTTTTTTACTGTGCCTGCGTCTCTGATCGCAAATGCTTTGCAGAGCGTGTACACTATTAGTTGATACAGGGGACACAAAGTTTTCAGTCGGATTTTGGGTTTCTACTAAAACATGTTTCCATCATTGTTATACTCACCCCCTCTGTCTGAGACGCACTTTTTTAAGCACCTTTCTTTTAAGCTCCCATCCTGACTAAACCCCAGTCTGCTCTGATTGGTCAGGGTTTCTGGGTCTTCCGCATCTGTGCTCTTGGTGTCGCTGCACCATTATTGCAGCCTGGGAATGATTGTTACAGCACTTTTTTACGGTGAACAATAGATAATAAAAGCTTCTAAACATTAGGAGAAATTAACAACATCAGGCGTTTGCATGTAGCTACATGTAGTATTGAACTTACTGTAACGGAGAATAGCAGCAGCACTTTTTACCGTGATAAATCACCAGTAAAAACGGCTTAACAAAATGTATCACTGTTGAACGCCTTTCAGCAGAAATGTGATATCAAATTGTGGAGAAATTTGAATAGCATCAGCAACCAACATTCAAGTTTTCCCTGCTGTTAGCATGTAGCTTCAAGTAGCAGTGTATGTAATGTAAACACTACAGTAATGTCACCAGAGCAGATGACTGAGTTTGAGCAGAGAGTAATATAAACTGTTGGAAACCCGAGGTTTACTTTTACGTATTTTATTTTTACATTTTGACCACATTTATTATGAAAGTCCAACATGAACTTCACACATATGATCGGAAAAAAAGGTCCACTCGAAGTATGTGTTTTGTTTTTTTTGCAAATGGTGTTTTTATGGAATTGAATGTGTATATATTTTATGCCGTCAAGTTAAATTTGTGTTTTTTCTGTACACATCATGTTTGTTTTTGGTTTCCCTTTCTGTATTGACCTTGACGGAGACTGTGCTGAATGCAAAAAAAGATCCAACATCCTATCTTAAAATTCTCCTCCCCCTTGCCTTCCCAGTCTTCAACTTTGTTCTTCTTTGTAACACACACACACACACACACACACACACACACACCATGCGTGATCTGTATATTCTCCTCTCTTTTGATTTTAAAGTCTAATTTTCACCTAGTTAAATTTTGCCTCAAAAAAGGGAGCATGTGGCACGCTAAGCACTTTTTCTGCCGTGGCAGCAGAAAGGAAATCTTTGTGTGTATATACTATACAGTGTGTGCGTGTATGTGTGTGAAAATCAGTGTTCAAAGTGTTGTGAGTTATCAGTGGGATGAAACACCACTGCTGTAACAATGGGATTAAAGCTGCGCTTATGAAAGAAGCAATTAAATGGTATCTTATCTCATCTGCTTCCAACACCAAAAAGCACTTTCATATTTTCAAGTTTTTCCTCTTCCTCTTCTCTGGAGGCATCTGCAGGTTCCCAGCAGACACTGCTGATTGGTGGATTGTCAAACTGTCCTTTCATCTGATTGGTTCGTTGGATTTGTTAAACGTGGATGTGCAGCACAACTTTTTACTCTTTTAAATCCCTTTTTTTGTGATTATTAAGGCATTTTCTCTTAACTAAGTTTTGCTGAGAACAGTTTTGCTGTTCTGTGTGTTAGGAACGATGTCAAAGTCAAAAGTAAAAAATTACAACGGTTCAACAAACTCCAATACATTTTACTTAAAACTGAAAAAAAGATAGTTTGGTCCTGGCCAGAATCATTCTGGTTTCCATTTGTAGTCCTTTTGTAGTGCTTTTGTAGTCCAATTGATAATGAACCAGAATGAATCAGATTTGGCAGGTAAATAGTTTGTGTACAGAGGAAAAGAGTCGTAAAGTTTTGGCTGAAATGCAATCTCAGAACCCATTGGCTATCGTCTGATGATGAGTTAGCTTTTTATTAGCTGAGCTAACTTAGCTTAACTGGCTATTTGTAGAGGTGACTAACAGTGCGGTTTAACGGCTGATATAATGATAATAGTTAGGAGCAGGAAGTAGCAGGTGAATCAGTCGATATCACTTTTAAGTCCTTCTCTCAATCCCAGTTCAATTCTCCCACCTCAAGTTGCTAATTCGGCTGTGAACAATGGCCGGTGATCATAAGAGGAAGTCTTGTCCCAGATATCCATTTTCTGGATATCCAGGCCTGGCCACACCTGAGCTTGAGAAATACTGGCAAAATCATCATCATGCCGAGGTTGTTGTGACCAAAATCTGCTGGGAAACGTGATGAACAAAACATTTTTTTGTTGCTTGACTTCAAATAAAAAAGTGAAAAGTAGTGCTCAGCTGCTTAGTGCACCTGCTGGTGTTACAGTATTCATATTCCTTACAGGACATGTTCCTATGGCGAGGCAACAAATGAGCTGATATGAGGGTTGCTTAATGCTGCATTATGCACCAGTCATCAACAATAATAAACAGACAGTACTTCTAATCCTGTTCAATCTCACCACTTCTCCCCTCTTCTTCCCCTTTTGCAATAAAAAAAAAATACAGGGCATATTAACTGGTATTACCTTTAATCATCTTTCAGCTCTTCATTCAGAGTGGCCGTAGGGATGAGAGAAAAGAGGTGTAGCGGTGGGGGTGACGGCTGTGTGATTGAAGAGGGTTTGTGAGGATAATTCTCTCTGATTGGAGTCTGTCTCTACTCTCAGTTGTGGCGAGCGTCGGAGCTGCTACTTACCCTTGACTTGGCCTCTCTGTCCTCTGTATCATCCCTCTCTCCTTCCCTCCATTGCCACTTCAAGGCCCGCTTTGGTGGAAGGTTTCTGTGACTGAGGGAGAATGGTGGCATGATCCCAATTTTAGAATTAGATGTAGGAATAAGTTTGGGTATGACAGTGGATCATTTTTAATTAATGAAAAGTTGTTTTTTAAGAGATTTTCCGTCTGATTGAATGTGAGGATGGAGCTAAGTTGAGGCACAGGCTGCCTGCATCCAGCAGCTGATTGCGGTCTGTTTTCAGCACAAGCCTTTTTGCAGTTGGAGCGTCTCCCAGGGCCGCGCAGATTGTGTTTCACTGACCTGACCTGGCTGCTCTTCAGCTGATGGGCTTTTGGTGAAAGAAGTTGTTGAATCAAATCTTTTGAGAAGTGAGGCTGTTTTGACTATGGCAGTGATTGTTTTCTCCTCCTTTTTTATGCGTGTATATGGCAACCTTTACGTAATAATTTATTCATTAATCACTTACGAGGTGTCTCTTAGTCACCATGATCTGTTGTTGTTGAAAGGCAAAAAGAACAGCTGCCATTTGTGGTGATTCATATAGCTTATTTTAGGAGCAAATAAATACAAATAGCTAATATAAAAACACTGAAGGGAAGATACAGTCCAATCAAGGCTACTCAATGATCATTGATTGGCGAAAATATAATCATGATTATACTGATCACTATTAGGATCATGGATATTTAATATTTAACACTCGAACACAATGTATTTATTGTTATTTAGTAAATATACACTCAATTCAGAAATTTATGCTTTCTATTGTCCACGGCATCCAAACTTTTGTGATATCAGTGCTGTAAAATTCAATATGATGTGAAATTAAAATCTGTCATTTTAATCCTTTGGAATAAATGTATACAGTTTGGATACTGTTACCGTGTGCAGCGGCTGTTGTGGGTGCAGTGAGCAGGCCATGAGACAGAAACAGCAGAGGCCCCACAGTAACAGATGCCTGTTCACATTCATGACTTTTAGCTGCTGCTTCCCATGTGGCTGCCACAGTCCACATATCAGCTTGTACACTGAGCACACAACATGCACTCACACACACTGCTCTGTGGATTTGATACACTCTTAATACTGTTCCCATACACACAAAACTAACAGTATTTAACTACACACACACATGCACACACATGCACACACACACACACACTCAAAGTGACCCTGGCCTACATCCCTGGGGGGGTTCCCATGCTATTTAACCACTGCTTTTGTTGCAGGGGTCTATAGCCGAGCCTGGCACACCTTTTAACTTACAAAGCCCATTTCAGTTGGAAGCCGGTGGTTACTGGGGCCTGAGGGTCAATGTGTGTGTATGTGTATGTCTCGCGGTGGGAAAACCAAAAGACTATGATCAGACCCCCCTCAATTGTCCAGTTCCTGCTCTTTTCGTTCTTTTTCTCCTCCTTCTCTCCACCTTTCAAACCTATTCCAGTCAAAGCTTCCTTTAGCCTCGCCTTTGCAGTGTCCAGCTTTAGGTTTTACTATTGCCTAAATTTATGTGAATCAACAAATGGAAATAAAAGCAACCCACTGTGGGGTTTTGAAATGACGTTGCTATGCATGCTAGTTAGGAGAACCTTTGGTGGTGTGACTCGATGTATTGAATCTCTGAGGTGAAACCGGGCACTAGTTTTAGTGTGTTGCCAGGTGACTGATTCAGCCGGCTCAATAGACGGCAGCACAACAGTAGCTGACGGGTGAGGAGAAGGCTGAAGAATGCTTTTGATATCAAATACCACAAAGCCAGGAAAGAGTCATTTTTCCAAAAGCCAAGCGAGGCTGCCCAGGGCTTGCCAGGACCAGCTCTAAATGTTGCTGGCACTCACTGAAAACGTTACTTTATTATGATGGGAAGCTAAATTACCCATGGCAACAAGATACAGAGGTAAATCCTGTAAATGATTTTAAATCTAGAGGTGTGGCCCGCCTGGTCATTTAGGCTAAAGGACAAAGGCTGACACCATTATGAGGCTGGAAGAATCCTGTATAAAGCACTGGCCTACTGAGTCTAATTGTGTATATAATTGGTTGTTCAAGCTTTTTGTAGTGCCACAAATAGTATGAATTGAGAACATTTACATTCTCATTAATAACCTGACTGTAATCAGATTAAGCAGCACTCTGACTGTGGGAATTATTATGTAAAAGCAGTGCTTGGATTAGTTTCTTAATCTTATGATCTGCATTAACATAACCTGATTAGCACACCTAGATTTTTACTCACTAATTACCAATCACTAATTTTGTTTATGGGGGCATGAAATCAGTGGATCAGTTCATATGAATGAAAATTACACGACAAAACTTTTATGGACCTCATGTTTTATTTGCTCCAGCTGATGCATCTGGCCTCCCTCCCATTCTGACAGATTTTCACCCATCATAGGCCGGGTCAGGCCAATCAGCAATTTCTCTAATAAGGGTGGGTTCGATGCAGTGGCTGACATCCAAGCTAACTCTCGAAACTCGGATAAAACTGTCAAATTGATCAGATATGGCTTCTGTTACTGCATAAGTAAACACCACCCACTTGCATGTGTTGCTCGGGGCTACGTCACGTTTTATTGCTCTGGTTGGTTTCAGGTATACCCAGTTGTTTATAGAGGTCGGTTGGTTTGTGCCTGTAATATTGCCCCTTGGAAATCGAAAACAAAGTGAGAGATTCACAAATAACGTTGTACTTGCAAATCAGTCCGGCAATGCCAGGATAAACAACACCCCGGAAAACTATTGAGCATTAATTCAGTTCAGCTCTAAGTATATATAACTTCTTTCAGCTCGTTGTTTTGGTTTATGTCCAGTAACTAAACTGTTTAGTTATCAACACCATCCTTATCAAGCTTGTTTCTGGCAGCAGGCAGTTGTTTTCAGTGAAAGTTAAGGCACATCACCACAGTATACTACCTGCTCAGCACCAACCAGCAGACAGTTTACCTGGTGAACCTAATGGAGCAATGAGCAGCTTCAAAAATATGTTTTAACTTTTGAACTTTTGCAACCATTGCCTGCATTTTGGTAGTATACAAGGGACTTTATCCAAACGGGTCGGAGAAAAATGCACATTGTGTGGTGCAAATTAATGTAAGACTATGATCTTAATCTCAATCAGAGTAATTTAGTTGCAGCTTCCTTGCAAACAAAGCAAAAGTGCTTCATAAAAGTCATCCAGGATGCTAAATGCCATGTAATAGACATTCATATTTTCTCTTTTTTCCTCTTGGCCTCTTTCTGTCTTTGTAGTCACATCCCCCTCTCTGCTCCCTGCAGTATTGTGTCATAGCTGTCTGCTAACTTCAGGGGAAGTTCCCCCCATTCGTCTGTCCCTTCTCCCTGAGGTCCTCACACTGAAAGGACCTCTTCTTTTGTCATAAATAGTGTGTTGTGCTGTGTGTATGTGTGTGCGCATGTGTGTGTGCCAGGACAGGCTGCTGTGACATTTCTATTGAGTTCAAAGCAGAGAGAGGGAGTGTTTATGACACTAGAAAGCAACTGTAAGATCTCTGTGTCTGAATCTGTCACTCTTTTACACAGATACACACACTCTGAACCTGCTGCACCCCCGAGCTTGAAAACTTAGAGCCTTCCTTTGTGGTTCATCTTGCTGGTCCATCTTTGTATGGTATTTCATTACAAGCTAATAATCACTGCATTGACTTCCTATCATAGAAACACAGTCAATTGGCCTTTTTTCTATAAGAATAATACAACAGCAGATATTTGAGCTGCATATTCCCCATGCACACACATATACACACAGACGTGTGTTCCCTGTGGGTTTAGGGCAAGACCAGGCTATTTTGTGTCAAAGGAAAGGTGTTGTCATTCATACAGGGGCAGAGGGTGTGTATGGTCACCCACTTTTGTGCTAGCCATTGCGTGTGCATCCTCTTTGATGATGGAGGAATATAATTCAATCCCATCATCAAATCTTTTTCTTAATATCTGTAGTGCTCACCACCCACATTTTTACCTTTACTCTCTTCTGATTTTAACTGAAGGGCGTTTGCTTTAGTGCATTACACACATTTTTTCTATGTGTGAATGCACATGGATGTTACGTGTACACAGTGTTGGTGTATCTTTTTCATTTTTCAACATTTCTGATTAATGTAAAACTGCACTTGTGTCTTTTGTGTATCCGCTTTGAATTAAAACGTTACTCAGTCCTCCCTCTCCCAAATTAAAGGGACAAAGCATTCAAATAAGTCCTTGAGGTTCCAACAAAAGGCCCACAATGAATGTTGGTGTGGTGTAACAAAGCACTGGTGAGAAAATGAAATATGCACCAGGAATACCAGTTTGAGGGCTTATCAAGACACAAAGACGCCAGTCAGCAGTTTGAAATGCCTGGTTAAATTTTTTTATGTTAACATTAGCAAGCAATGCAGAAGTGGTTGTGCAGTTAGCACAGTGCTGAAATGTGGGTAATATAATAACACCGTTTTTTGCACATTGATGTTGCACTGCAGTGTGGAAATAGTTGAGTCAACTTCTTTGCAGATGACACCATAACATTTTCACTTGCCTCAGTGCTGCTTTCTTCCGTTACCCTTGTTTTCCAAAAACACTAGCGCAATCTTCAAGAATAATAACAACACTTACTACATTGTTGGACTACAAGATTGTGGTCACAGTGCTTTAGTTGGTCTTTTTGGTCACGACAATCTCGCTCCCCCAGCCCCTGACGTAAGCGGTTCATGGTTCGAAACCAGCAAAGAGCTGGTGCTGCTCTAGACCTGGCAGAGGGACGATTTTTGAGCTGAAGAAATGCAAGGAACTGGTTCGAGACCTCAAACTACCATGGTTGACACCACTGCTATCTCACTGTTTTTTCGACCATACATTTTTTGTGTTCTGCTCATATTAGTTTGACCTAAGTACAGTTTTTTGTGTGAAGTGGCAAGTCTCCAAACCAGTAAGGCTATTTTCAATAAGTTGATAAAAGTATGAAAATAAAACAGAATGTTGAACTGCACAAAATCCATATAATGTTGTTACTCTAAAAGTCTAGTTCTCTGTGGATTTCTGCCTTTCTACATTCTCTCCATAATTACCACTGGGAGTCTGAAAAGATTAAACTTTAATGTCTCCTGTGGGGAAAGTGCATCTGATCACAGATTTACCCTACGCATCACTGTACATTACATTACATTTAGCATTTAGTTCCAGCTCTTATCCAGGGAGACCCATAACAGTGTTTCTAGTTTGTCACTGTCAAACATGGCATTTTCCAGGTTTGGAGAGCACAGCATAATAAGTGATTATAATATACATTCTTTTGAAATGAGGAGATTAAACTATGTATCTATGTAAGGAGAATCCTCCTCTGTTTTCTGCTAATTTAAGTGAGAGGAGGCAGAAGCTGTGAGCTCACTGGCCTCCATGCAGGGCTGTCGCCGAGCACTCTGCACTGTCTTTCCAAGCTCTATTCATTAATTCATTTCTTATTGGGACGGAGATAACAGGATTAGTGCTCCAAGCATCCAGGAGTCAGCAGGGAGGGAGGGGGACCCTTTAACCCTCTTCCCTCCTGCAGACAATGGCTATGTGTGTGTGTGTGTGTGTGATTGTGTGACTTTGTGATTGTGTGGGTGTGTGTTTGTGTCCTTGCCAGATGGGACCAAGTAGTTCCAAGTAAAAAAATCAGCAACACTCACATGCATAGAAACACACATACAACATTCTCCAGCTCTCATCCTCCTCCTTCTGGTTTGTGTCCAATCATCCACTCCTCTCTATTGTCTCCTGGCTTCCAGCAGGCTCTTTCTCCACAAAGCCAAATATCAATAACTATAGTAATGGCAGTGAGCTACTACAGTATGTAAGGCACTGGCATAGCCATTGGGAAGAATTTGTGGTTTTGGTGTCTCGTCCAAGAACACTTCGATTGACAACCCTGAAAGTAGTTACCAACTTGTTCTGCTTTACTACAGAAGCCTTCCTCTGCCTGGTATCTACTGTAAAGCTGAAGCTAGTTTCATGAAAACTACAGTGTCCATCGACCTGTTGTACCCAACCTGTTATTTTTCTGAGGTATCCTTACAGCCCGGTCCCATGAATTCAAGTACCCCGTCATTGACAAAACATGCTCCAAGCGTGTTCATTTCATTTAAACTAGTTTTAAACTTTGAGCTCACACTTTCAAACAATCATCCAAAACTCTTAATGCAAGCTATTCCAAAAATGCATACCTTACATTTAGCAGACTGTCTCAACTGTTCCAGTACATTTAATGTTCACTATTTAAACTATTTAGCTGTTACTTTTAGTGAATTGATGTGTTACTATATGAAGAACAGTCTATTCACTTTGCTTTTCCAACCTTTAATGCACTACTTTAGCTCACAATTAACCATTTGCAGTACTTTTAGTTAATGGTTCACACAAAGTGTGCAAGTGTCTTGTTGTTTGTTTTTCTTCAAATTAGCTGAGTTACTTTACAGTTTTTCCACATGCCCCCAGGCAACTGTAGAGGGTACTCCCCTTAGTTGGGAGTCACTGGTGTAGATGATGGTGGGTAGTTCATTGCATTAAAGCTCCACTCTGTCTCCCTTTTTGATCTTCGCTTTGCTCTCCATCGCTTTTACAGCAGCGCCTCCTCCCCTTCTTACTCATTCTCCGATCCCTCCCACCCTCCCTCTGTTGAGACAGAGTCTATTGCCTCCTCTCACTGTTACTGTGGAGAAACCGGCAGCATGCGTCCCAGGAATGCAAGCATACACACATTCCTACGCACACACACACCCACACACACACTCACACACTCACAACCGCCCGGTGCCCTGCCAGCTTTGCGGGTCATTGTGTTTGGCACGTGGCCACTATCTCCCCTACGTTACGCGCGCACACACACACACACACACACAGAAAAAAAACACACTCGCCCCTTGCCTGACTCCTGCCTTGGCAGACAGCTCCTGCTGAGTAAGGAGGCCCTTGCTCTCTTTCTTTCTTTCTCACTCGCTCTCTCTTTTTGTACCTCCAGTTTCTTTTCAGACCAGCCTTCTCTCCGTCTGTGCTCCCTTTATGTCCACACAGTAGTCTCATTTCATCTCTTCCCACATATTTAACACGTACTCAACCTGCAGAGAAAAAGTAAACCCAAGGCACTCCCATTTTCACCCATTTTCCTGACGCCAGCCCCCGTCCTGTCAAATCCTTCAAAAGGTATTACCGTCAGTCGTATTGCAGCATCGCTAAGCCACACCACATGCTTTTGAATTGACACGTTGTAACTGGATGTGAAGATTTATCTTTGGTCATTAGTCATGTCTTTATTCTCCTGCTGGCAGTAATGTCTCAACTGCGAAGAATTAGAGGTGGGGCATCGGGGATTCAGGCAGCTACATTTAGCCTTAAGCTATAGACTGTTTCACAATGGTGGGTAGTGTATAGCCAGGCTTGCCCAATCCGCCTCACAGTGAATCATATTAATTACAGATGTAGGCTGCTGCAAAAACAAGAGTATAGCTCGAGATAAACCAATGTGAAACATGAATGTACGGAGACTGCTTAAGCATAGATTAAACAGCAACTTGGTTACTGTGTAAGCAGCACTACTTTGACCACTGTTCAAACTCAAACACACTGAGCATGCTGGTTGTTGATTAAAGGATCTGTACATTGAATGACGTCTGAGTCACTGGTACATGTTTTAAGCTGTTTGCTTTCTGAAACCCTGCAATGACTACTGCTCTGTAAGCCATATGGATAATAACAGTATTTAAGAACGAGTGGAAAAACGGGGCGGGTCCTGTGTGAGATGATTACACCTGGTGTGAGAAATGTGGTCAAACTCCCTCCAGCTCATTCCTTTACAGATTTTGGAACTGAGGAGGTATTTCATATTTTGGGGCTACTTAGCCCTTTGATTGTCTTGCTGTTCTTCAAGACACATATTTGTTTTCCCTTTGTGTGATTAGTTCTTCATGTGTTTGTGTGATTTTCTGATGAGATGATTCCAACAAAGCCAACTCACAGCATCTTTTGACTGGAGAAGTTGCTCTACATTGCCTCAATGAAGGTGTTTTGTATATGGCTTTGCTGGAACCATTCCCCTTCTTTTCCTTAGCAGCGCTATGGAGTCTGAACAAGGGTTGGGCCAATGGACAATGCCAGTGTCATCACTGATGACAACCTTAATCTGTCAGTAACTGATGCGCAGCTATTCCTTCTGTGACTAATTATTCCTTAACACACACTCCTAAGATCACTCGTTATTTTCTTTACAGTTGCTGGTGAAGAAGCCATAATACCTGATTGCTTTTTGCACTTGTCTATATGCTCTTGCATGCAAAGCCAAAAACATCTGCAATTGCAGCTGGTACCATCGCTGAGAGCTCACAGTCTGCAGTCACACTGATTTGCCGCGACTCCTTGGCTTCTGATCTGTATGTGGCCAGCAGTTTTAATCAGCTCTTGATCACACAGAACAATGTTCTTTTGTTCGGGAACAATGTCCCTGATAATTCTTTATCTGCTTCTCAGTGGGTGGCAGTTTGCAGTTCCACTCCTGGAAAAATGTACGTTCACATGTACAGTATGCTGGTTAGTCTAGGCAGCCTTACTCATTGATCTGTCTCTCCTAATGCCATGATATCTAGATATACACACCCTACATATCAAAATAAAGACACCGGGGTTGACAGTGGTTTGTATATTCAAACAGTATTAATTGATTGTATATAAGAATATGCAGGTGCACCTGGTTTAAAATCTACCTCTCCAATGTGCTTTCTGTACATTTGTCCGTAGTGGAAATACAGAGACCACGTTGAAGGATAGAAGGAAGATGTAAAGAAGGATGGCAGCTAGTGAAATTGATGTGCCAATAGAGTTACGCAACCATCAAACCATTTGAGAACCATGTGAGACTTGTTGGATAATGGATTACGATAGTAGAAAGAGTTTGCATTATTGAGTGGTGTTCCTCTTCCATGAAGGAAGAACTTGTCACGACTTGGCTCACAAGTTCAAATCACTTTTCTGAGCCCATGAACATTTACTACCCGGCACTACACTTGAGATGTAAGCCCGTCCCAAATATTCGTCCAGCTCCCTCCAAAGCTGCCAGCTGAGTCTCGTTCAAGTTCCTCTGTGTTTCTTTTCCCACTCTTGTTTCCAAGATGAAAAGAGGATCCTGTTGTGTTTCTGTGGTGTAGCCCGGCACTGCCTCTTTTCACTGGGATCTGATGAACAGAACTTGATTTAAGTGTTGAGGCTCTCTGTAGCTACGCTTTTCTTTATACCTGAGAAGAGAGGGAGAAATTGTGTGTGTGGATATATGTGTGTGTCTTTACGTGTGTAAGTGTGTTTCATTGTCATGCCAAGGACAAGCGGGCTTGTCCCGTGCCAAGTGGTGCCAAGCCAGCTGGCTGTCGCTCATGCTTTGTTTTGTGCTATGCTCTGTATTCAGCCCACGACACACATTGTTGTGAAGAGCCTTTCACTCCCTCTCCCTCCCTCGGCCTCTTGTGTGTGTGTTTTTTATGGCAGTGACCTTGATGTGGGGAGAAAACTAGAAACACGAGTGGGCCAATAGAGAGCAATAGAGAAAATTAGAAATTAAATGCTGCTGCATATAATTACCTGCTTAATATTCACTGGTGTTTGACTTTGGATGTAGTGCAACTTTGGTTTTCATCTGTTACACCAAAGAGGTGAAGGGCCACTGCTTGGCTTTGAGGTCAGATCCTGTTCACGACTACTGTTTTCTGGTCTTCCATATGTGACTCTCCACTGTGTGCTGTGTAGGAATACAAAAAGAAGCTGAAAATATTCACAAAATGATCACTTGGCAGATTTCAAGTGCACTGACTGTTCAGTTTGGCTTTATTTCTTTGGTCTTTTTTCCCTGCCTTGTGGAACTAGTATGAACCTTTTCGCCTCCTGTTTGAAGCTCGCTGAACTAGAGATGTCATGGAACCAGAAATTCAAAGTAGTCAATCTCAATGCCAGGGAAATTCCTCGATTCTTGGTAACCAATTCGATACCACTAAAAAAAATGACAAAAACAAAATAAATCTCATTTGATTCTTACAGAAATGAGTTACTGTCATACCTCCTATTCTATCTTAAAGACAAGTTGTTAACTGCTGTTGGCAATGAGTTAACAGAAAACTCACTATCAAGCCCCGAGTATGTTAGCATTTGTCGTTTTTTCGTTTTGGTATCTAGCAGGCCGTTTGCTTACCACTGGCATTTTTTCCTCAGTACAATATCATTTAATTAAAGAAAATACTTCCTGTAGAGGGGGAAATAGACATCTGAGCTAGATAGCTTGCTTACTGAGAGCAAGCTTGTTAGCATGGCCACTAATAGGACAAGGAATACAGTTTATTAAAAAAAAACATTTGTACCTTTTCTTGTAACTATCTACAAATCAGTTTCTCTAGGTTATCAGCTGTGTGTCACCAGCCATGATTATATAAATAACTATAGCTTCCTCCATTTCTCCAGCTCTCTTACTGGCACTGTTGATGTGCAAATCTGCACGTCAAAGTTCAGCAGTGTTGAACCAGATGCGAAAAGTGTTTCAACAGATCTTGGCAATTCACTGGAATGGATCGACATTGCCTCAGGAGTGTGCCCTATTAAATGCTGGTGTGACCAAACCAACAAGTCAAGTATTATGCAAATAAGTTGGATATTTTGGTACACACGACAGTAGTATGTCATTAAAAGAATCCAATCCTTTGATGATGTTTGTGTGTGACCGGCAGATCTTGTCTGTTGTTATGTAACAGTCATATTTTGAAATCCTTTTCATTCAACTCTATTTAAATGCTTTGATAGTGCTGTTCCAACATTCAGGCTATAAATCAGACCGACTTGACTAACTTGAAGTGCAGTTGCAGAAAGAGAATGTCTCAAAAGAAGATGATTGGCTGGTTCTCCTCCTGTGGTGACCCATGAGAGGATATGTTTAAAGTGCCTTTTTCAT
>CAFUXE010000380.1:243957-255175 GCA_903364295.1 Serranus cabrilla | reverse complement strand
TGTGTGTGTGTGTTTGCAGACTGTCTTATGCAGCGTCTTTTTATCAAGTGTCATTGCTGCCCCATCTGCTGAAGACGCACTGTCTCCGTCAGCCTTTACACAGATGCACACACACACACATACACAAGCACTGTGAGAATGGCAGAAGAAAAGGAAGGGGTACAGTTTTGGAACAAGACACAGGTTTGATCAAAGGGAGAAAAAATATATACTCTGTGGAGTACCCCAGGGCTCTGCTCTAGTTCCCTTTCTTTTCATATTTAATATTGTAGTTGTGAAGATGCACACAGTGGTTGATGTAATGTCCAGTATCTTAATGGTTTTTTGAAATTTTAGCAAAGACGTCTCAGTTGTTGCTGATGGCCGTAGCTTTATATGTATGAGCCAAATTTTAGAATTGTATTGATCTTATCTTTTTTTTGCGACAACGCGAAAAAAGTGTCTCAGAATGTCATACTGAAAAGATGCTGTTACACTTCACTTCCTGCAGTGGCTACTGTCATGAGCCAGATATCAGAGTTTCACCTTATCTGTTACGAATGACCATGTTGTGTGGGAAAATACTTGACCTCGGTATAATTGCCAAAAAAACTCTAACTCACGGATAATTAAACCCAGCTATGTTGCAGGTTTTATGTGTGAAACTGGAAAAAGATAGAGGGGAGGGGTGCCAGACAGACGGACTGTGAACTGTGTCTGAGCCATTTTAGACTTGATTGAAAGTGAAAAGAGCAGTGGTGTCACCAGCACATTCATCCCTGTGGTCTAAGCAACAATAGGCTTTAACCTAACAGACACAGACGGAGAGGGAAGGAGGAGGGGCTAGGTCCGAAGCCAAGACAGAAAAAGAGAAGCACACTCCCAGCTGTGGGAAAGTCTTTATACCTAATATCATCTGCCATCAAAACTTCTGCACTCATCTGAGATGCTAGACAGGATTTTTGGAGGCAAGTGTAGCGATGACTGATGACTGACAAGACATTATTTAGACAGCTTGGAGGAAGATAGCTCTCAAATGTTCCCCTGATGCTTTTAAGAAATGCACTCCCTCGATTTTTGCCTGATCCTTTGCTCTCCGCTGTGATGATTTCAGCTCTGAAAGATCAAATTTGGACTCCCTTACACTAAGCTGTGGTTAGTGCAAATTGGCTCTACAGGTATATCCATTATAAAGACAGAGGGAAGGAATGGAATGCTTTTTTTATGACATTTCTGATATTACCATGCACCGCGAGACACAAAGATTGGTTTGACAGGCCGACTCAGTGGGAGGGAGACATTTCAACAATTTCGGAGGACTCTTTATGTCGATCACTTGCAGATGCATCAGCCTCTCTCTCTCCCTCTGCCGTCTGCTTTCTCTCAGTGTCTCTCACCCCCTTACTGTCATAGTCAGATGCCCCTTTTGGCTCAGTGGACAGTTTGTTTTGGACATACTTGTCCTGTTGGAAATCGATTGGTCAGTTTGTTGTCTGTGAGGTGCTAGTGCGGTGTGTTACTGTACAGGTATGTGAGCAGGTCTTTGGGTTGCCCAGTATGTTAGTGAGTTGATGTGTTGGTTTGCATGAAGCCAGTAGTTTGTTGGTGGCACACGTGGCCTGGATGCCTGCTGGGCCACTTGGTGAAACCAGCAGCTGAAGTGGGATACGGCAGTATTTTGGATATCTGGACGAGGCTGTTCGTTTTCATCCTTGCACATGAGATAGACTAGACGTTAAAGTTGGTAATTAACCTACGGCATTTTATATTTTTTGTATGAAATAAACCCCCTTAGTTAATTTCTTGCATCAGCCTTTAGCTGGGTTTTGTTCCGTCACCACACAGCTTCTGGACTCTAGTCTAGACTGTCTGCAATCAGTTGATGTATCCTATTTATTTGTTGAATAATCTGAAAACAGGCTATATTGTGATATATTTTGTAATCAAGAAATTAAATATCGGGACACTGGCCATATTGGGCCCTATCACCCAGCCCCACCTGTACCAGTACACCCGCACCAATATAGACCCTTGCATTTTTTCACACCGCTGCTATTTTTGATCCAAACTGTGTTATTTGTTGTGTCTGCAGGTCTTTGTTTTGGCACTTGTATGTTGTCAGTCTGGGAGGTAGGTTGAGATGTCGATCTGAACAGCATGCAGCTATTATGCTGGTGGGAAATGTTGAGCTGACAAGTTTGGTCTTGGTTCAGAACGTACTTTGGTTAGCAATCAGTTGGCACGACAACGACTTGCATCAGTCCTTTTCACCTCTTCATGTGGTTGGTGTTTTTCTCCCTTATTCTGCTGTTGCTCTTCATCTTTCTTTATCATAGTGAAAGCAGTTTGCACTTGATAGGATCTCGGGTTGTGTGTGTTTTTGTGTGTTGCCTTCCTTGTGTGTGCTCACAACATTTGATTTGGAAATACTATTGTGGGATTTTGCCAGGGAGATGCACATGCTTATTAGGCTGCTCTACCATGCTGGCCCATACCCCAGAATTCAATTGTTCAGTAGTGTGTGTTTGCATTGGTGTTTGTTAGTCTGAGCTTTAGACATGCTTTTTTTTTTTTTCAGCCCATGCCCAGAATAGCCATATCATTGCTTTCCAGTTAGCTTGCTCATCCTCCCTCAATGTCTCTCTCTCCTGTCTTTCTAGCTTGAAAGCAGCAGTAGGGTTGCTATGGTTTGGTGAGATACAGTAATCCAATGTGTACACACACACACACACGCACACCTCACCTCATAAATAATTGACCTGTCACAGTGAGACGACAGGACAGACCAGATACACTCTCCCCTCCTCTATTCTCTGTTCTACTCTCACATTTCTCCTCCTATCTCGTCCTCTTTATCCTCCATTTCCTCACTTGCCATTCTTTTACTCAGCCTATTTTTGTTCTACCTTTGCCTTTCTGTCTTTTCAGTTCTTTTCTTGACACATTCTTTCTTTTGTGCTTCAGCTATACTGGATCCTTGCAGTAAAGGGTATTGCAATGAAATGGCTTCATTTGTTCTTTATGCTTTAGGTGAATTACATTTAAGGTAGCGTAAACAAAACAAAAATAACAGTTCTACTTTGTTAATATATATATATATTATGATATTTAAGTAAGAAAATCCCCACATTTCATTCAGGCCAGGTTAGTTGTGATGAGTTTAACATACATTTAGGAAGAAGGACATCAGACTGCTGCTTGTATTGACTTCCCAGGTGCATTAAGATCAATATCAACAGGGTAAGAGTGAGGCCCTAGGATAGAGCCTTGAGTTACACCAGAAATAAAGCTTGATGTCACCTGGTATTGGATGTAATTTTTGACACTCTTTAAAAAGGCCACATGACTACAGCTTCTGGACAGAGGAAATAACAAGCCAGCAGCCAATAGCTATTTCTATTCACTGATTATTAAGCACATTTTGAAGTAATGATGTAGCGAACATTTAACTCATATGACCAATCAGCTTCTTCCAATGTCATTGTCTTCCCAGATAGTATATTCATTTGCCTCCAGATAGTATGAAACATGGCCAATACAAGCTGACATGAAACAATAATTACAGTTGCCCAATTCAACCAAATTTCCAAATAGCTGTTTTCATTTTTCTCTCATTGATTGGTTAGATGGCAGAGGTTTTCAACTTTGGCTTCTTCTACTCTGTTCGGTATACTGGCAGATTACAGCCACACGTCATCTATAACGCCATCTTCTGATGAAATTACCCGCTAGCCTAGTTTATTTTCTCCAAACCAGTTGATTGAAACAGGTTTTAATTTGCTTTTCCTTTTTCAAAAGCTTATTTAAAATTCACGTCACAGTTGAATGGAATAACAGCTATTGTTCAAAATCCAGCCAGCCAGTTCAACAAGGCAAATCAGCCAAATGGCTGCTTGTTAGGGCCAACTAGAGCCAGTAATGTCTGACGTACCATTAAAAGTAAAAGCAATGGTTGTCCATGGACGCTCAACAACAGCCCACCAGCTGCCAATGGACAGCAGTTAACTTGTGTATGAGGGCCCTAAAGATTAACTATGCAAGGCAGAGTGCATCTCTACAGGATACTACAGGATACTACCTTTACTATCCTGAGGGCTGAATGTGTGTATGGGCAGGAAATGATCACACCCTAGCAACCCCCTTTTCACTGCACACACACACAAATGCATAGAGACATAAGGAGAGAGAGGTAGAGAGAGTATCAGATGGCACATTGTCCTGCCGGAGACGTCTCATTAGGATGTGTGTGTTTTGTACTGAAGGTTCATTCTGTATGTTTGTAGAGGCTCAGATTACCACAGATGCTACTTCTCTGATGCTGCTTTTCTGCTTGGCAGTCTGCTCGAGAGACCCAGGTAGCAGCTAACACAAAGGAAACAGGAAACACTGATGTTAAAAAACCTAAATGCAGGGAACCAGGGAAAACCATATACCATACATGTATAAATCAAGGACGCTGTATCTGTATGTTGTTTGAAGATGTAGTTTTAAAACAGCGGGTGTTTCCATTGTTCTGGCACTTGTGGCAGTTATCATTCGGCAGACAAGGAAAGTTAAATGTACATTTAACAGAGCGCTTCTTTCTATGTGGGTTTTTGTTTCAGCTCACTCATCCTCCCTTCTTCCTTGTGTCTTTGCAGGGTTTCACCTCAGCGGCACAGTAACCGAACCTGCCACGCCATCAGAGCCAGAGGTCACCCACAAGGTGGCCATCAGCTTCGACCGATGCAAGATCACCTCCGTCACCTGTGGTTGCGGGAACAAAGACATTTTCTACTGCGCCCACGTGGTGGCACTCTCCCTTTACCGCATTCGCAAGCCTGAACAGGTAATAACCAGAACATAAGAAACAGGGTTATAGATATCCAGAGAATGACGGTTTGACTGGGAAAATCTGTGAAAGTCTGACATATTTAAGTCATTCTGGTCATAACATCCAGGGAAAATGAATTCCTCAAAGTTGCACGCTTCATTTCTGAAGTAAAAAAAAAGCGTAATATTGATATCTTGTTAATACAGGTATGCTACAGACTCTCTCTTCACCTCCCAACACTCATATTTTGAGTCAAATTAATTTGCCAAAAGAGAGACAAAACACACCGTAAACAAAGATAAATTTAACTTAGTCACTCATTTCCTTTTTAAAATATTTCAACAATATTGTTTTTTTTTGTCACGATAATCATGTAGTGCATATCTGATATTGCAAAAGCCTGAATTTGCAAGATAATGTAAGCAAAGGAGCATGCTTTTAAATAAAAAACATTATACATATATATGCCTTGATATAGTCATTCTTACATGGCATGCCTATCAATTGTTTTCGAAAAAGAAATATATTAAATTTGACCAGAATTTCTAATAATAATGAAATAATGCCTCACTGATGTCAGCCATATCTGATATAAATTCATAAATCTTTTTTTGAAACAGGGTTCCAAAGTAAAAGAATAAAGAAACAGCGGTTTACATCATACAATTAAAAAAACTGTAACAATAATATTTGAGAACTGCAAGAATACAAGAAGAAAGTAAAATAAACAGAACAAGAAAAAGTTAAAAGGCTAGATGGAACATTGCAGTCATACAGTCTGTGTGTGTGTCTCTGATGCAGGTGAAGCTGCGGTTGCCCATCTCAGAGACGTTGTTCCAGATGAACAGAGATCAGCTGCAGAAGCTGGTCCAGTACCTGATCACAGCCCACCACACCGAGGTGCTGCCCACCGCTCAGAAACTGGCAGACGAGATCCTCTCCTCCAACTCTGAGATCAACCAGGTCCACGGTGAGAGGAAAACTTGAAAATGCAGGATTGTGTGATTTTTACAGCAACTTTAACGTCTCACTTATCCACCAAATCCATCCTGAATCGATTTTTAAAGTCATGAATGGCATGGCAGTCAATAGAGCACGGCGCTTCCTTTAAAGAAGTTAGCTGTGCTGAGGTGCTGTCCGTCCCTCTGCAGTGATATCTTCACAGCAACAGGCCAGACTTTAAAGCTTCCAGACTTGAAACGTGCTGCATGCTGGTCTACAGGCTGTCATACGTCAGAGCCCTGATTACTCCGGCGAAGCAGCAAGGCAGGCTTCAAATGGCTCGTTTGATTTCTTAGTTCCCTCTCTCCAGCGACTACCTCCTTCCAGTGGCAGGAGTGTGTTGAAGAAAGCAGGGAAAAAAGAGGTGAATGATGAAATGGAGGCAGGAGAAGGTGGAGAGAGACGTGTGGAAAGGAAAGGGACACTGAGAGGAAGAGGCAGGAGAGATGGCACTCGGGGAGACGGAGAGATGAAAGGACCGGAGAAAGTACTGAGATGAAAAAGAAGAGGAGAACCACAACAGACCTGCATCTGGGAAACGACAAATTGGACACATCCTTTCACCAAACAAAATTCTCTATTTCATCCTCCTCGCTAAATGTTGACATTCTCCAGCTCTCCTGTCCAGGAAGCCCCGCACTGCGTTTCCTGTCTGTGTTTGACAAGGGGGATCATGGGGGTTGAAGTTCAGTGGGTCCAGGAGCGAGGCTGTCTTTGATGGAGGAATGTTGCTGTTTGCTGCTGCGTACTCGCAGCCAGTTGGAAACACATCTCTGGGCTTTCCTCAGCCCGCTTCCTGCTAGATCAAAGCAGCTTTCCCCTTCTGAGCATATCTACATTTCCCTGTAGTATAGCTCAGACACACATACACACACACACACACTCAGTGCCCAACAGAAGAAAAATAAAGTTGGCCTTTATATCCCCTCAGTGCACAATTAGCATAAAACGAGCAGCTTTTCCTCAAGTGTCACGTAGGTGCACTGTAAGTTAAATGTAAAACAAATAGATATGAGAGCAGTGGAACAAGCCAGCAGAGATTTAGATGAATTCAAAATGACTGCGTTCAGTTTTTAGGATGAGATTGCTGTACAGAATAGCTCAAAGCTTCATTCATAGCCGTGTAGCTGTTTCTTCAGTGATTTTGCACAATTGCAAATAAAGATTAGGCTACACTAATATTATCAGTACTACTTTAGGTTTAATACAGTCTTAAAATGCTTTATTTGAACTGTTCTTAAAGTTAGAAATAAATGCTTTAAAATATATACTTTTCTTAGAAATACAGGCAAAGTAGTTTTGCTTTGGATCTTTAGATTTGCAAACAAAACTTAAAAATTCAAATGCAAGTTTGTCTGCAATCACTTTAATCACAAGTTTTATTTTTCTTGCAATAAAACATTTTTATTTTCCGTCTGCAAGGTTTTGCTTTCTGTTTGAGTGCATAATAAAGACACATATGTAACCCCATAGTTATAAAAATTTAAGAAAGTTGATGTCTAAAAAAGACCTACTCATTTAATATTAATAATAACTTAATTTAAATTAAGGATTTTGTTTGAGGATTACTTTTTTTACTTCAAAGCTTCATTTGAAAACCAAAAGCTTCAAATGTTAGAAATAAAGTCTCATTCTGCACAGCCTCACTGAGCATCCACAACATCTGAGGACATCATGAATGACATGTTGAGATCCAGCAAAGGAAAAAGGGTTTCTTTTCTACGAGTGAGGCTGTTTAAAAGTGGTCATCCATGGTCATCGTCTGTTTATTTTTTTGTTCGAGTGCGAATTGAGTAGAGGAAGGAACAGAGTGTCTGAGTGATCACACACACACAGACAACTGTTTACACCAGCTTTGATGTGGGAAGAAGGATGTTAGCGTTGGATTGAAACTGTGCTTTTAGGTTCACATTTGTTCAGTTTTGTGTTCTGGCTGTCTGCAGATGTTTCTGTCATGTAATGTGTGCATGTGTGTTTGTGTGTATTCCCAGGTGCACCGGACCCGACGGCAGGAGCCAGCGTTGACGATGACAACTGCTGGCATCTGGACGAGGATCAAGTCAGGGAGCAGGTCAAACAGTTTCTGTCACAGGGAGGGTACTACGGCTCCGGGAAGCAACTCAACTCCATGTTCGCCAAGGTATGCATCACTACTTCCTGTTTTTGCTTCATTTAACGGCTGGGATTGATTTATTCATTCCTATCAACTTGAGCATCATCAGGACACAGTTAAGTTAAATGTGTTTTTATTTGTCATCCCTGCATAAGAGCACACCAGTGACCAATTAGAAAAGACGCCAAATATATGACATGTACAAAAACAAGCAACGGTAAATCATTCTTTAACACAATAGGATCATTTTTCAGAGATTTTTTTGTTTAACTTCTTGATTTCAACATTTTTGTAGCAAGGAATGTGTTTTGCTCCCCTCTAATGCCAATCACAGCTGACCAGATTTGGACAGAAGCATATGTTAGGGGGTACTACATTGATTTAGTTTTGCACTTCCACAAAGTTTGGGGACTCAAAAGAGACATAAAAAAGTTAAAATGGTCAAAATTGATGCAGGAGACGCTGAAATATTCAGATTCATAGTTCCTGTTATTGGTCATGTGCAATGATACGTTTCCTGTGTCTTTCATTTCAACCTTGTGAGGGTGATAGATTCCAACCCCACACCTCCAGTTCATAACTGCACATTCTGTTTCAAAAAATAAATTAAAAACAGTGGAAAACAAAAATAATAAGTCCAATCTGACATGATGATGTTGTCATCAATAGAAAATTTGTCAACTGATTTTCATGTGTAAAATCTGTGAAATGCCGTTTGCAAGTGATAAAACTTTTCATGGAAACAGTAATTTATAGAACTTTTATATTTTATATATTTATAGTCTTTCCTCTGCTTTCCCCACTTCATATTGAACCCAGCAGTTATTCTGTTCTGTGAGGATTCACAGACATTTAAATTGAAACACTTTGCCCTTTACGCCCATTCAGCTTTTGTCTCTTGTGTAAAAGTATGGTTTCCCACTGGGAAAATTGCACAAAGAAAGAAGGGTGCCTGCAGGTCCTGAGAACATCTTAAGATTTCTTTAACTGTTTTATTCAAACTCAAGGCATGAACACTGCTTGAATATAGCTTTGCAAATCCTCCAAGTCAGTGTGGAGGATTCATAAATGTACTTTTCTTAGAGCTCTTTGTCTGAGAGAAACAAGCCCACTTAACACAGACCTATATTCTGATTGGTATGAACGGGTTCTTTTATTTCTTGGTATTTACAAGGTTTTATAACATCTTGAATGTAACCTCATGTTGAACCACTGAACTGAGGCATACTCAATTATATGTGCTGCCAGAGCTTGTTCTTTATCTCTTCCATTCAATCTGAATTCAAACAAGATTTTCAGTTGTATCATATCTGGATCATAGACACATATTCTGTCCTCGAGTAGTATTACATGAACACGCGTGCATGTTAGGAAATATGTTTTATTATCTTGCTCAATAGAACTTGAATACTGGTCTTTTCAATATGAGGCCAGAGCAGTGAGGCGGTTAGCTTAGAATTAGAGCTTAAGAGTTCACCCTTTTCCTCTGCTTTTAAAGTGGTAAGATGAGTGCACTGATCACACAACATAACTTGTTGTCTTGTGATTGGAAGTTGTTGTTTTCAAACTGCCAACAAGAGGGGGTCTTACACTAAACGATCTTTCAACAGGTGGAATCATTGACGTGTATTTATGGTGATGGGCATGCCGAGCACAGAGCATGTTGGATCTGTGGGTTGGTCAATATGACCTTTATATAGCCTGTGGGTCGAGCCTATATCTCTAAAATGTCACTGATTCAACAGAGCAGAGTTCCAAAACTAAATGTTAATTACTCATAAACATTTTTCACAATCGTCCGACTTCCACCCTCTTGTTCTCTCTTTTTTTCTTTCCCAAACACACACACACACACACTTTGTCTCTCACGCGAGCGAGCACAGAGGCAAAACCAATTTGCATCTGATCTGGGGCTTTTGTTGAGCTCCAAAACTTTCAGCAAGGAGATTAGGACTAAAGGCATGCAGTGTGAACTAGCTTTTAGCTTAGCTTAGCATAAAGACTGAAAACAGGTGGAAACAGCTAGCCTGTCTCTGTGTAACATTAAAAAAATCTGCCTACACTGCACACACTTAAGCTTCCTTTTCAACATTTAATATCTATGAGGTGAACCGATGTAACTGCTCGTCAATGCAAACATCTAATCAGCCAATCACATGGCAGCAGCTCAATGCACTGTGTGTTTCCGAAACTGCTGATCTCTGATTTTCTCTAGAGTTTACAGGGAATGAAGGATGCACACATGTATTGCAAATAGTAGAAGTTCAAAGTCTTGTGTGTTACATACAGTGACTAACCTGCTCCCTCCGGGTCTCTCCAGGTGAGGGAGATGCTACGAATGCGAGACTCCAACGGCGCCCGAATGTTGACGCTCATAACGGAACAGTTTATGGCAGACCCACGGCTGTCGCTATGGAGACAGCAGGGCACGGGCATGACGGACAAATGTCGGCAGCTCTGGGATGAGCTAGGTAAGAAACACATTATCAACGTGACTTATTTGTTTCTGAGTTTTTTTAAATTGGCCTCTCAGCTTGCTAGTTGGTCCATCAGTCACTGTGGGTCAGACAGCCCAGCCGACAGAAGTGTCCCGCCTGTCAGTTACACAGACTAATCGGCAGCCGCCTTGTCGGGTAAACGTTCATCTAGTCAGTAAGCTATTAGGTCATCCAGTCAGCAGCTTCTCCTCCTCTCCCCGCGCTCCCTACACAGAGTGAATGATAAAGGCTGCCGATCAATACGGCTGCTCAGCTTCTCTGCAATCAATCTCAGCATTTAGGGGGTCAATGAGAACACTTCCTGGGTGAGCGAGGGAGATCATGACACAGACAGAAATACCAGCCTGACGCTTGAGGTTTGCTGCCTGATTATCTAGGCCTGTGTACAACGGGTAAAATTAGTGCAGTGTAGTTAGCGAAGATGCCTTTCAAGAAATATTTTTCGATTCACACAGTATAACAACTCCAACTTTTATAAATGCCTGAAGCAAACTCTTTGGGACTGTGTGAAAGCTGGTGCAAAATATTTCAGTTATTAAATTCATAATAGTTGTTCATCTTTGTGGAGGCTGCTTTGCAGCACGTTCTTCAGCTTTTCATACATAAAAATATGACTTTATACTGAATGCATACCTTGGTAGTGTTATTCATTCAGCCTTGGTGAGCTCTCTTTAGCAATAGATCAATTGTTTGTCAATGAAATATGATAAATTGTGAAAATGCAGACATTCAACAACATTCAACCAGATTCACAGAGCCCAGGGTGCATCTTCAAGTTCTTCATTTTGTTCAATCAACTGCTACCAATTTTCT
>CAFUXE010000380.1:171148-206654 GCA_903364295.1 Serranus cabrilla | reverse complement strand
ATGGTGCATTTTTCCACCACCACAGACTGATAAAACATCTGCAGCATCTTACTACAGATGTCCAAAGATCTGAGCTTCCTCAAGAAAAAGAGGCGGCTCTGCCCCTTTTTGTAGAGAGCGTCTGTGTTTATGGACCAGTCCAGTTTATTATCCAGGTAAACACGTAGATACTCATAACTTGGTATCTAGGTGTTTACCTGGATAATACGTTGGACTGGTCCCTAAACTATTAATTACATATTATATTATATTATATTATATTATATTATATTATAATTATTATATTATACATTACTAAATTAGTTTCCGCACATTAACCACATAGATTATTACTTTTTTTTAATTCATTCATTTTTATTTTATGTAAGGCACTAGGAATGCTAAATATATAAAAATCAATTTTAACATATATAAATAGTCACATTGTTGTTATAGTGCATTGTTTATTTATATTGTTGTATTTTGACGCTTTAGCAATATTACAACCATAACTTAGTCAACTAAGGGCTTAAAGCTTAACCTCAAGTTAACCTCCAGCACTGATTCTTGCAAGTGAAACAAATTCTTTAAGCCTGTGCTCTCAGATATCAAACAACTTTTGTCCACAAGCCCAAGCCTATTTTTGCCCACAATACAACTCAAGCAAGAAGGAAACTGCCCAATCTGCCAACAATGGACACGTGTATATCATTTATTGGGATGTACTGGCAAATATGCAATTTAATATTCCTAATTGTGTTTGAATAGTCTATAATCACCTGAACCTAAGAATCGATGTGTTTTGTTAGCTTGGAATGAGCCTTTCATGGGGAGCAGGTGCTCTGCCATGTTGCTATGTTTCTACAGTAGCTCAGAGCAGACAAACCTAACACTAGCAAACACATCTTTCTACTCTACCTGAAGGCCACCAAAGGTTCTCTAACACTATTCAAACTGGAAGGGTGAGGGGAAGAAACCAAAGGCAGAAACTATGTACTTTAAAAAATGACAAGGTCCACTTATGGTGCATGGGATGAGTGAAGGATAAGTCAAACATGCACAGGACTGTGATCCAGGAGATCAGTGACTGTGTGCTGTGTGCTGTGCATAGCTATGTCACTTCTACGTCACACTCATGTGACTGACGTAACTACCTCACATAAGGGAGAGGTACTTAGTAAGAAGGCATCTGCCACCACCCACCACTAAAATCCACACCGTGCTCCTGTAAATATGATCTAAATGTGCAATGACAGAATGAAATGTACTCCTGCATCTTTAGTCCTTTATAAATGTACACTGTTACGTGCCAGAGGGCTTGTGTTGTTTGTTTGTGGTTCTTCCTCTCCTCCCCCTCCTTTCTGTTTCTTCCAGGTAAACGACCTGATTGGATCCACCTGTGGAGCTGATTGTCCACCTGCTGAGCTGGCCAATCAGACGTGGTGTGTGGCAGTTTATAAGGGCCCACAGTGAGGATCACTAGTGGCTGCCATCTTTTCCTTTGTTGGTCTCTGTCTGTGAGACTTGTGTTTTTTGGTTGGAGATTTTTACTTTATGTTCAACACTTGTGGTGAGGAGGTTGGGACGTTAGGTAAGTTGGGTATCCTACATTGCAACACGTAGGTGAATTTCTGTTAGACACAGTAGGTTGATTGGTTGGTGCCACACTTGTATATTATTGCATATCAGTTTTTAGAGAAGTTAGTTAGGCCTTTGTTTCTTGATTTTGTTTTGTAATAGTCAGGAGTTAGTCAGGCCTTGTTTTGTATTCTTACTTTCGATTATTTGGCACCACCACCTTGTCCCATTCCTCCCACCCAGTTTGTGAAACTTGTTGAATGTTTTTTCGTTGGAGCACAGTAAAAATAAACTACAACTTACTTTTCACAAGACTTTGACTCCTTCATTTCTTTGATTGTTGTTGCCATCCTCATTTTTAAAGAGGGGACGTAACAAATGGGGGCTCATCTGGGATCATTTCTTCCCTGAGCTATATTGACAATCAAAGTTTGTTGGGTCGTTGTTGTTGTGTAGTTGAGTACCCGGATGAGTTTTTGATTTACATGACTTCATTGACAATCCAAGCTTTGAAAAATTTGATTTATGTCGCAAGGATGATTTATTGTGTATTGCAGCACATTATGACATCTCTGTAAAAAAAAAATATGGTGTTAAGAAATAAATCAAAAATGTGTTATGTGAAAAGTTAGTTGAGTTAAAGGTCCATGCAGTTAGATCAGCCCAGCCTAGGCCTGATGTTTCTGCTGTTTCTGTGTTTGATGACAAAGAGGAACCGGCTACACAGGCCACACCTCCACGAGGTGTTGGTGAAAGCCAGGCTCCTCCCGCAACTCTGCCTTGTTTTGAACAGTGAGAAAAGTGTCCTCTTTGATAAGTGGTGTGCCGCCACTGGGGTCGGTGATGATTTTGAATCACTTTGTCAGTTGATGCTCGTTGAGGATTTCAAGGACAATTTACCAGAGAAGATGGTGGTTTTCTTGAATGAACAGAAAGTGTGTACGCTGTCTAAAGCAGCTGTGTTGGCAGATGAATTTGTTTTGACCCATAAAAATGTGTTTGTCTTCCAAAATGTCCACTGTCACCTTCAAGGGAGACGTGAATGCTTCTACTGTCATAAAAAGGGTCACATCATTGCTGATTGTCTTACTTTGAAGTGTAAACAGTCTCCTCCTAGCTTGTCCACTCCAAAAGAAGAGGGTCTGATTAAGAATGTTTCATCTTCCTGTACTGGACCGCTGTCTCAGGATGATGTTGATGCATGCTTCAAACCCTTTGTTTCTAAGGGCATTGTTTCGCTAACTGGAAACCCAAAAGATCGGCAGTCAGTCAATATACTGAGGGACACAGGAGGCTCCTTGTCTATTTTAAAGGAAGGTATTCTACCCTTATCGCCTGAGTCGTCGTGTCACTCAAGTACAGTTGTCCAAGGTGTTGAAATGGGTTATGTGCTCCGATCCGATGTCTTTCCTGCTTGTGTGGTTACAAGAGCCCACACAAAGAAATATGGACCTGACTTGTCTGACTCTTTTCTGTTTACAGAGCAGGTTCCTGATGCTGTTGTGTCAGTGTCCAAAGGTCAACCTGAAGCCTTCCTTACTCCCTTGAGTCCTGAGACTGTGAAATTGCCTGCCACCCGAGAAGAGTTCATTGTGGCGCAAAAGGGAGATGTCACTCTTGCAAAATGTCTCAGTCAGGAAGAGGCAAAGCAGAAGAAAATGGCATATGTTCTTGATGTTTTGTTTTCTTACTTTCGATTATTTGGCACCACCACCTTGTCCCATTCCTCCCACCCAGTTTGTGAAACTTGTTGAATGTTTTTTTGTTGGAGCACTGTAAAATAAACTACAACTTACTTTTCACAAGACTTTGACAACTTCATTTCTTTGTTGTTGCCATCCTCATTTTCAAAGAGTGGATTCACAGTTCAAACAGCAACAAATATACAACTCAAACGCTCATAGTTGAGTTTAAACTGAAGTTAATTTTACTCAAGTAAACCAAGAGCCAACCAATATGAAATACAGTGCAATTTCAAAAATCAGATTACACTTCTGGTTATACAGTGCACTATTTGAAATGATTAAATAGAAACAAACAAAGAGCTCCAGCACTTCAATGTGAAGTGGAAATGTTATTATGGAACATTTCAACATATAATGCAACTTTTGACACACGGGGCAGAGAATTTTTGGCAAGGGCCTCCACTAACCGTGTAGGAGACAGACCATAATATTTTAAAAGGATACGGTCAAAGAACAACTCAGTCATTTAAAGCACATCAACACAATGACACCTGGTCATTTTGAAGTCAAAGATATATCACCATATGTTTGCTTAATATGAAAAGGCGACCTGACGTGTACTTTTAACAGCTGTTCATATATACAACATGTCCCTTTTTCCATTTGCCACTTTATTTACAGACTCGGCAGTTAAGGCACTAATCCTCCTATTTCCTTTCCTTCCTTTGCAAACTCTTTGTACAATGTCAGCTGTTTGTTCAGTCCTTCTGTACACAAACATATTGAAATGTATTTGGTCCAAATATGTAAATGCAGAGACAAGTAAAGACTTTCTCTCTGTTGCATTAAGTCATCTTCTGTTTTTACCAATTTTGTGCAAATCCCGACTCATCTATATCTTATGTTCAGAGGAGAGGGAGATTAAAATAATATTTATACTCACAAACGGCACTTTATGTAGCCATAATATTGTGTATCTGCTTCATATATACAATAAATTACAAAATAAAAGCATATCTAAATGAGCTCCAAACGATATCTGGAGTGAAAGTGAATGTGTTTATCCGTGTCCCTCTCTATGGTTGTTGCTGGTACTGTCCCTCTGTGGCCGTGTAGAAGTCATCCAGGACGCTCTGCATGTAGTCGAACGTGGGCCTGTCTTCAGGTTTGTTCTTCCAGCAGGACGTTATGATGGCGTAGAGCTCAGCAGGACAGTTGTCAGGCTGAGGCATCCGGTAGCCGCGCTGCACCGAGGATATCACCTCTCCTTTAGTCATCCCTGAGCACAGAACAGGAAGAGGTTGTAGGAGAATCAGAGAGGGGCAACTCACTTTCTGCATACTGGTATTTTTTAGTACTTTAAGTACACTTCCTGGATTTTATTGTAATGTAGCTCAACTTGCAACTAAACATAAACTTCTATGTAAATTGTACATTTGTATTAGTTTTCTATAACTACTTTAAAATTTGATTTATTATGCTTTTTTTAATCAGTTTTCTTTAAGTATGACTATTAATATTTAACAGGGAAGCCATTATTGGATTCTACCCTCTTCTAAACAATGTTCATTGTTTTTTATGTGAGTATGTAGAAATAAACGAATCAGCTTGCATGTACAATCACCACTAGGGGGCAGTAAAGCTTCATAAGAGCCTAGTTTTATATTTCACTTTGGTTACAGTTCAGCAAAGGGCCCCAGATCTCACATCCCTAGGGACCTGGGATTATCTGGGAAAACTGGTTTCTGGTTATTTCATCAAGTGTGCCTTTGTTTGGAAGAATAGCTTTATCCTCTACTAAAGCACAGTTTTAAATGACATGACGAAGGCCTTCAGGGAGGTCGAGTTTTAGAACCGGATCCTGAGGCTGTGATTTGAAAAGGGACTACGCATCCATATTAAATTATGAAAAACTGTATTATATCAGCAAGTAATGTGTTTTTATTGTCATCACCACTACTGCTCATACAAATGCAGTCTTACTGAAATGAAACCAATAACAATCCAAATCAAAGAATTACACAATAACACGAATGTGTAATGAGAAGATTGTATGATTGTAATGAGTTCAAAGTTGTATTTTTGATTTCTGTTTATGTGTAATACAGATTTTTTAAAACTATTTTTTCTCATACTGTTTATCTTAACATAGCTGTATTCACCCTCTGTCTGAAACGCTTTTAGTGCCTGCTTCATTTAGGCACCGTTTCTGAATACAGACTGTGCTGCAGTATTTATATAGCACCTAGATCCTCATGATCATGAATCTCACTTTTTACAATAAGACCTTTATGTTTACCTGGGTATGGTATTTTGCCGTAGGTTATAATCTCATAGAGCAGAACTCCGAACGACCACATGTCTGACTTAATGGTAAAGGAGCCGTAGTTGATGGCCTCCGGAGCGGTCCACTTTATGGGGAATTTGGCTCCTGTGGAGAACACACACACACAAACACAGGCGAAGTTATACATAAATGAACCAAGCACATCAAATATGCCATTCATAAATCTGTAAATAACGACGATACTTCCTCCACTGTATGTAAATAATTCCTACATATTCAGACGTATCTTACACGCACTGTCCATGTAATATGTAATGGAAACTAAAGATTCTGGTCAGGGAATTATTTAGAATTGTTCCTATTTCTGTAGTTTTAGTGACTCCTGGTTCCAGATCAGTGATCAGCCAGGTTTCACCTTATCACCGAAATACACACATTCTCTCCCACTTTCTCTCTGAACGAGACTGTATCAAGTGTCCTGGACTCGTGTCAGTATCAAGAGAAACAGACCCAGCGTGTGCTTCAAGGCATTCAGAGGCTTTTGTCATTATGGTGTTTAGACACACATGCATTTAGCATGAAAAAGTTTAGCAACCAGTAAATGAAACCAAAAGTCTGACTTTATAAATAAGAGCTCAATTCTGCTTTTAGTTCTCTAAAGGGGGTTTTATTAGAATGTGTCATAGCTATCCAGCCAGGGAGTCAGCACATTTGTGATGGGAAAAAAACTCATACACATTGGACACACATATATTCTTGAATACACAAAGACACACACATACACAATGCTTACCCTCTCTGGCAGAGTATTCGTCATCCTCTATGACTCTCGCCAGCCCAAAATCAGCTATTTTACAGAGCAGACTCTCTGACACCAGGACATTAGCTGCTCTCAGGTCTCTGTGAATGTAATTCTTCTTCTCTATGTACGCCATGCCCTCTGCTATCTGCAACAGCACAAAGAAAAGATGGTGCATGAGAATGCCGTGTATGATTATTACCCCAAGTTTCATTCAAACAGATGAGCCTGAAATGAAAAATCAACAATTAACAGGGAGAAAACAGGCCTGCTAGCCTTTCTCTGTTTAACATCACTGTGAAATGAACATATTGGTTTTAGACTGTTGCTCCGAATAAAAAGTGAAGAAGAGGATTTGGCTCTTGCCATTATTTTTGCTTACTGACTAAATGATTCATTTCATAGCTAGTGGCGGCCATCACGCCCCTAGTTTGGAGAACACTGCAGGAGAAGTACAGGGCAGCAGCTAAATGCATTTAAGCCATCATTAAAAAATCCATTTCCGTTTAAGTTTACGCTATATTTGGAATATTTTCACTGTTTTACCTTGGCGCCATTTAGTCCTGTTAAAATGTATTTGACTGGAACTAAAACCTGTATCTATTGTCTCTTTAACGAGACAAAAGCACTCATTTTTTCCTCACAAAACACTAACACTAACACTAACTACAACCACTGCAAACGCTGAAAAAAATCATTTTCTATTGTATCAACCTCTCCTGAAAAAATATGTGTACATTTTCTACTAATTGTAGCAAAAACAGAAAAATTCCTTGAAGGACCCATAGATATTAATTCATTGTTTATTATTGGAAACTTTATCAAGTGCCAAGATTTTCAAGGTTTCTGCTTTTGGTTATGGTTCCTCCTTTCAGTTCAGCAGTGGAAACAGTGACGCGACATCTGTTTCACAACCATGGTGGAGAGTGAGCTGTTGGAATAAGCTGCACATTGTGGTCAGTTTGCACATTACCTGTGCTGAGAAATCGATGAGCTTTGGTAACTGAATTCTGCATCCTTCATCACTTTTCAAGAAGTCAAGTAGGCTGCCTAAAGAAAGACAGAATATGAAACAATGTCAGTCTCGTATGGATTTGACTGTACATGCAATGTGATTTTGTTCTTCAAAATCTCATGGAATGCCCACTGGGCACAGGCCCAGGGGCCCACAGTGACAGGGGTCCTAGGGGCCTTCACCTGCAAAAGAGAGACTCATAATGATCACAAAGAAACTTAAAATGACTACAAAAAGATGCAAAGAGCTGACAGGAGACAAAAATAGGCCACAAATAGATAGAAAGCAACTTTAAATAGAGTCAAACTGACCAGAGATGGACACAAAGGAACTACAAGGAGATTATTTACAACAAAAAGGTACAAAACAACTACAGACAAAAAATAACAACCAAAAAGAGTACATACTAGAGGGCAAAAGCAATTAAAAAGTGACACAAAACAACAACAAAGAGACATAACATTACCACAGAGACGCACAACAACTAGAAAAGGGGCAGAAAAACACCAAAACAACCCAGAGAGATGCAAAACAACTGCAAAGAGGCTCATAATGACAATAAAGGGAACTACAAACAGACACAAAGCAACTACAAAAAGATGCCAGACAAGTACTAAAAGGGGCAAAACAACCACAGACAAAAAAAATACCAAAAAGACAGATGAATATGTATAACAAAGAGACACAAAATAACAAAAAAATGAGGCTAAACAACTATATAGTTACATAAACTTTATGGCTGTTGTCTTGCTCCTGTGTAGTAGAGTTGGTGGGGTATTTGGCCATGTGCACTCTGGCTGGATGCTTATTTTGAATATCTAATAATTGCTTGTTGTACTGCTGCACTCAGTGGATAAAGCTTCAGATATGATCAGTTAGATGTGTGGAAAGTTAAGCCAACTTACCATTGGCCATATATTCAGTGATGATATAGATGGGTTGTATCTTGGTGACGACGGCGTAGAGCCGCACCAGTCTGTCGTGCTGCAATGTCTTCATGACGTTGGCCTCTTCCAGGAAGGCTTCCACTGTCATGGTGCCTGGCTTCAGCGTCTTCACCGCCACCGTGGTTGTGTTGTTGTAGTAAGCTGTTTTTGCAGAAAGGGAAGGAAGAGGGTGAAAGAGAGAATATTTATACACTTTCACATAAGTAGGAAATCATCTGTGTTATGTGCTGCTGTAACATGTTTATTATTGTACTAAGCTTTAGGACATTTTTAATCAGGCAATAAGCATAGATATCCTGACTGTGGTCAAGCTACAATCCAACATTTCCAACCCAAGAGCTCCCTTTGGAACCACATATTATAAAAACGTTTTTACACACTTTGTACATATGATTTAGTTGTATTCTTTATGATAGTAAACTGATTTTGGTGCCACTTAAAAAGGGCATTTCTGCTATTTGTTCTCTTTGCTCAATTTAAAGGCCCTACAGAGAAACAGGTGTTTTCACTTCCGCTTCTCACACAGCAGATGGAGAAGAGAGACAAAAATATCCACGGTGATGACATGGTTTTGGTAAAAGATCAGCAAACATATATAGATATATTATTAGTGGTCCTATTACACAATCACTGTCGGGGAGCTGTGGTTGGCATCATAAAGGTGCTTTAGCTCTCAAAGCCATTTAGTCAAATCTATTTAATTCCTAGTTTGAGGCCACATGCCACACCAATGCAAAGCAGTATACAGTTCTGTATATTTGAGGTGTGTGTCCCTCCCATTACTGTGGTGGCAACTTGTGTGACTCTGTGTCTGAAGGGACAGAAGCAGCAGTAGTGGGACTGGCAACAGCTAACTGATGACAAACTTTGGCATTAAATGTAGACATTTTAGACTTCCTGCTTCCTGATTTTCATGGTTAAAAAATGGCTGTGTTAACCCTTTGGAGTTTTAGGCTCTTTTATACTGTAATATGTAATGTGTTTTTTGAGTGGGGGAGGGTCTGTGTAAAACAAAACAAACAATCTCAGGGTGGAATATCTGTTACAAGTACACAATGCTTCACTTTAATGAAACTGCATGTTGCAACTCATGTGAAAAAAGCAACGGATACAGTTCAGTAATCACATGTCAGTGTCAAAGCCTCACTATGAAACAAATCTAATAATCAGGTGCTATAAACAGATAGCTAGCGGGTGACTGACAGAGAGACAGAATCCACATTGACAGTCTTGGACTAGTTGTGGTTAGTTATTATTAATTTTGGCCAACCACAAAGGTAACATTATCTACTTCCTCTTTTACACTAAGGTCAAAAAGTAGGTGTTATTTTTACAGTGTTTACTGTCTCTCAGTGTTTGAGCCAAACATAGTCAGTGACTGTATCTGGTTTGACATCATTTATTTTTCCATCCGGAATCCATGAATGCAAAGTATCCAAATACACAGCTTCACCCATATGAATACACATCTATGAAATTCTCACGAATACTGTGCAGCACAATAATAAGCACACATTTTGGTATCTATTCTGTCATTTTACAGTGTATTGCATGTAGTTATAATGAAAACAACAGTTACCTGGAACCTGGACCCCAACTTCCTCATTATCAGCCAACCCACAGCAATAACCTTCAACACTTTTTCACCACTATGTTAGCATATACTTCCCTGTTGTTTAAAAGAATTGCTGCCTCAGTTGTTGCAAATGTTTAAAAGGCAATATAGAAACAAGTTTGGGTTTTTTTGTACGTGTGTGTGATCATCACCCCTAAACTTCTGATACAAATCCTCCTCCAGACTCATGTACTACTGATATGATAAAAACTAATGCACCAATGAATATGGACACTGTTTCACTACGGACAGATAGCAGCCGGTTTTAGCCAAAACATTGAAATAAACATAATGGAAAACAAAAGAAGGAAGTCATTTTTGTTTTAATTAGAGGGAAATGGAACTTCCCCACACTGTTCACTTCTGCAGCTCTGGATTTACAGAAATGAGACAATGGAATTAGAAATGCTCAGACCTGCAAAACTGAAAAAGACACAGCCCTGTTCACTCAACCACCAAAGTGCCATTTGCAGGATACTAAAAGATGCTGTTATACAGTTAATGAACTGGGATGGTTTTGGTGTAATTGTGTGAAAGCGCCTCTCTTACATAGTTTGTGTTCCTTAAAATTAAGACCACATGCTTAAACCCCATTGGGCCCCAAATACAATCTTTGTCTCTTTTGTGAAAAGCTGAATAACAAACATCACTACAGTAAATAATGTTATGAACCTTACGTTATGTGTTTAGCCATCTGCATTATAAGGAATCTAAAAAGTTTTAAACTTGATTCAGGTTTGATTCACCAAAGCAGCTTATAACCACATTAAAGCATAGGAAAAAGTTAGGTATAAAGAGCGACAAAGTGAAAATGGAGGAATTCGGGTGGATGGATGGTCAAACAAACAAACATAAGACTTTGATCTAGGGGACCACTGTTTGTGTCCCATGTGAAACCAGAAGTTAGTGAGTTAAAATTGATCTTTTCCTAACCAGAATAGTAATTTTGGCGCCTAAATCTAACTAAACTGCAACTGTTTCACAACATTAACCATGTGTTTAAAACTCTGACCTTTACATTAAGGTATGAGGATGCGTTTCTTAAATTTAGGAAACACCTCTGTGGGTCATAGTAACGAATAACCCATGTGGTCATATGAGTCGCAAGACTTTTTTTTCTTTTTACGTAAGGTGTTGTTTTTATTACCACGCCTTTCATTAAATACCCTGACTGAAACCAATCCAGTTCTGTTGGAGGTCCAGCTAACAGGGTCCGTTAGACATGCAAGTCTTTCCACCACAGTGACGTCATAGCACAACGGGGACCTTAGAGAGCTCATCGTGTCTTTGTGTCCCACAGGGGGTGTTTTTTCTTTACTCACCCATCCAGACTTCTCCAAACTGCCCTGCTCCGAGTTTCTTCAGCATCTTAATAGAATCTTTGGAAATCTCCCAGGCATCTTTATCCCACGGCTTCTGAGCTTTTGGTTTCACACATGCACGGTCCAGTTTGCGACACAGTCCGTCTGCTTTATCTGGAAGATACATGCACGTTGACACTTAGAGCTAACATATTCTTTCATTAGTGTACAGTTTTTATATGAAGAGTCTCCATTCCAGAGCTGTACTCACTGTGATAGTGTTTGATCATGCTTCCAATATCGTTGAAAGAGATTTTAGGAGAGATGTAATAGCCGCCATTATCCATCAGCCTGATCTTATAGTGTTTGACTGAATCTGTTCCCTGGGCATCTATGTCTCTGATGGACAAAGAGTAACTTCCTATGGAAAAAATACAAGTAAAAGCAAGCGAGTTGTGACTGGAAATAAATCAGGGGGACGCATTGAATGTATGGGATGTTTGTGAATGTATCTGGGTCTCTCAGGACTGCTGTGATTTCCATACCTTTTGATGTTTCACTTTCCCTGATAAGATAAGAGCCTGGTTTGTTTGCAGGTGCCAACAGCTGCCTCTCTGCATCCTTTCTCGTGATGTCCTTGAAAAACCACCTGCAATGAACAGGAAATGCACTGAATACAAAATAGTGATATTTCTTTTTGTTCATATTGACTTTTCACACATTTTTACAAAAGGCACCCTGAGATATCTGAAAGCTTGGAGATCATCCTTTGTGATAAGCACAGATTAAGCATGGGAAGTTAACGCTGTGTTCACACCGTACCAGAATAAACATTTTCGCCATACGTTATGCAACTCTAACTATGGGATTCCTGTGTAATGGTGTTGCTATGCAGGCCCACAGTACACAAGCTGACTGGCCACTAAACTGGCACTCATTCATTGTCTATTAGCAATGAAGAACTTGCTGTACAAAGCATGAAAAATTCAGAAATTCCAACACCACAAGTGACCAGCAGGGCAGACTTTTATGTGAATGGGTTTCGTGCACCCTTACACATTTACCAACAATATTTCTTACCATTATTAACCATGGAAGGAATTACCATACGTTCTGCTTTACTCTTCTGAGTGCACTGCACAAAGGTTTAACCTTGCTTTTGATTTGAAAAATTCATTTATTCAGATGCAGCTACTCACTCTTCTGTTTCCATGGTGTCAGCTTGACCAACATAATTACACGGGATGAATCCTTCTTTGTTGGTTGTCAGTGACTTTGCTTTCGACCACTCTCCATGTCTGCAGGAAATATGAATCTATTTTAGCACAATTACAGTTTTCCTTTGATTGCCAGTGAACATGTTCTGTCAGACGTAGGTTAACGTAACATTGAAAACTAGCAGATGTCACCATCAAACTTCCCCAGCTGTTCCCTTCCTCCAAGATATATATTTTTTTGTTTTCTGAAATGTCATGTTTAAATATACAAAATGAATTAAGTGTAAGCGACTTTCCAGTACAGAAATGTAAAAATGGGATGAAGCCAGGTTCAAAATGACTGTTTCATGTTGTTTTATACAGTAGGCTGAAAGAAGACATGTTATAGAGGCTCTATATCTCAAGCTTGACCTGTGTATGAAATTAAATCTCAACTCAAATAAATAAATACATTCTATACACATACAAATACCATAGAAATGATAATTTCCATATCCATTCATCAGTTGTTTCCATACTCGCTTACAGTGACATGTTTTCAATGGATGCACCACAACATCTAATTGAAATCTGTCTCATGTCTTAAGCATCATTTAATAATTACTTCTTCTGAAATATATTGCTATTATTTGAACGTTTAAACTAGAATTTGAAGTATGCCGTGTGAGCTTAAAACATTTTTTGATGACGCAAGAGTCTGTAATGACGGATAGACCAGTCAGTGAACTGTACCCAACGCCTTTTCGTAGCTTGCATAAGTGTTCATCTTTGGTTCTTGCCTTTCATGATGCAGTATATAAATGATGAATAACATTTCTTGAAGTTGAATCAGTCCACTATTAATATCAGAAACTCACTCCTCTAAGATTTTCATCTTTTCTCCTTTCTTGAATCCCAAGTCATCAGGATGCACGGCTTCATACGGGTAAAGGCCGATCACGATTTTACCGACCCCCTTTTGCTCTGAGACAGGAAACAGAAAAGGATCAACATGTTTGATACTGCACAACAAAATAAATAGGCATAAAGCTTATTTTGATATTGCAATCTGTGTCATAAGCAGGAAAAGCATTCACATCAGACCAAGGTTAAAGAGATGAAGAACAAACGCACAAAATGGTGACAACATTTCATCAGGCTGGCAGAGCCTTTCAACTAAATATTCCAGTGTGACTGCTGATATGTCACTGGGGTATTCAGGGAGAAATCTTCCTTTACTTTGAGTTGGCTCACAAAAATGAAAGTAATTCTACCTGGAATAACACTAGTATCACTCAATATGAACCCACAGTACAACTTTACTAACCACTATTTGTATTCGTAATACATTTTTCTTTAATTTGCAGTCCTTTTCACATACCTGACCAGTTATCGATTTTTATTTGACCATTTCATTTTAAGTTCAACCTAATGTTGTTCTAATTTAACACAGTAAGCTCAGCATGGGTCCACACATTCTGTATGCTAGTACTGGTTTGCGTTATGTTAGCTAACATGTAGCTAAGCTAGGTCACTAGCCTTGACAGCTGGAGATTTAGTAACAAAAACAATATAGTAACATTAAATGATAATTTTAAATAGGTTGAAGCAATACTATACTATAAGTCATGACTATTATACCTGATGTAACAGTTTCACAATCATTTTAATAGGACACGATTTGTAGCTTACTCGGGATACAGCTGCCTCTGTCATTCCCGCTCTGTGCCTTAAATTATGGTACTGAAACACCAGCAGCTTTGTCAGTGATATTGGTGAAAATGAGTCATATCGTTTTTCACATTGTTTGATTTTACTTCACCCCACGGACGGGGCATAGAGATGGCGAAAAATGGCCATATTCGAGTCAAGATGGCCGTTTACGTGAATGCTCCTCATAGGGTGCCTCTCCATTTTAACTTTCTAGGGGGCGCTACTGAGCCATTTTGCCACGCCTATTCCTGCGAACAGTAGAATATGTAAATTTTCACCAGGATTGACGTATATTCCAAGTTTGGTGTAGTATTTGAATATGATAAAGCCCCCCAAAAAGGAACTTTCCAAGGGTTTCAATGGGGTCCTTGCACCGTCGGTGCTCGGGCCCTAAATATATTAGAAATAATGTAACATACCTTCCATCTTTTGGAACACCTGACCAGGTAACAGGTGGTTATTCTGCACACAAAAAAGAGAGTTTTCAGGATCAGAAACAACCTAAATGTCTGTCTGTCTTCTATTATGTTAACTGGCACAGTTATCACTTCTACTCTTCTTCTTCTTCTTCTACACTTCTTCATTTCCCTCTGCTAGACGTAATCGTGTGAGACAGGGAAGTTCTCTTCATTAGGAAATATCTGAGTCACCATTTTTCCAAATCATTAGGAAGGGTGTATCAGACTTGTAAAACAGTCTCTGTAGATAAATTCATTATTTCACTTTCACGACATTCTCCATTTGTTCAATTTTAAATTCACCAGGATACATTAAAAACCACAAAATGCTTTATTTGTATGCTGTGACTTTCACTTTGGGCTAAAAAGCACTTTACTGATGTAATCGCAGAGCAGAAATCAGTGTCTTTCTGGTGTTGCTCAACCCAGCTGTCTGACTACTTACTATGTTGTTTTTTGTATTGGAGGTAGGGTCTCTGACATAGTGCGTGTGGTCGGTACGTACAGTCTGCTGGCTGCTCTTTCTCTCCACAACTCCGCTCAGACCTTCGCTCAGCGTGGACTTCATACAGCCCATACTGCCTGCAGGAGGAAGTGAGAAAAAGGAAGAGTTAACGGGACATTTCACAGAAATAAAATCATTTTTTATTTCTTAGTCAAAAAAAAGAAGAAAAAAGAGGAACTAACAAGCAGGTGTAGCAACAAATGATTAAGCAATGCACGAATGATTAGTTGTTTGTCACATTGACACATGCTTATGCTGCATGAATCACAGTCTTTGTATCTTACAGAAAATAACACAATCTCATGCTGATCAGAGGTAAAAATAAGTCTTGCAACAGTAGGACGTCATGTCCAAATGAATCTTTACTACTGCTCAGTGCTTTCATTATCACATGTAACATATGAGAAGTGAAAAGCAACTGTATGATACAGTACTTTCTGTAGTGACAGCTGTAATTGTGCATAGGCCATCCAAAGAAAGTAAGCATATTATCTAAGACCATTCAGTGGAATAAAAGATTTTCTTTTCTTTAGTTTCCTGTGCTGTAGTTTATTTTTATATTGTGGCTTGAGGCTAGGCTTACCAACAGGAAGCCCACAAACACTGATGTACCATGACATTTACAAGCACATACAGATATGATCATATACAACCCAATGACCAGTAAATCCTTTTACTGTAAACGTCAAGAGATGCTCCCTGTATGACAATAGTCATATTTCAGAGGAGACGTGTGACGTCTGTATAAGCCATTTTGACAATTTCTATTTTATGACATTCTTTTTTAGCTTTTGCCACACTGGCAGTTTGACTGTATTTTTACATGACACTCTTACAGTGTGCAGTTACTTTTAAAGGCATAAAAGAGGAAGCACACGCCCCATCGTCACCTGCTGCTGTGCTATAGTTTAAGGGAAGCATACACCCACACATGCACCTTACCTAAGTGCACAGATAAAGACTCATTTCAAGCATTAATGTTTTGTAAATTTCCCTCAATGCAATGCAGCTTTTAAAATAGATGTGTATTTGCTGTTACTGAATGTGATGAATGAAGAATGCTCTTAGCAATCCAGAGAGAATATAAAAACTGTTTTTTGTCCAAGTTTACATCAAGCAGAAGCTTATGTTTTTTCCCTTGGAAAGTCTGGCATATTTATATAGACTTTGGAGCCTTTTGGGAATATTAAACCACTTATCCAGCCTTGTTAAATTCAGTGATCTAGCACAGTATTCTGTTGGATAAATAGTCAGTGTTTTCCTCCTGTCACTGTTTATCTCACTTAGCAAGGTAGTAGCAACTTGCTGAGTCAGTTTGAGTGTTTAGTAACGTTTAAACACACTGACAGCAGCTTAAAGGTCCCTCATAGTAAAAAAAAGTTGAGATTTCAATGCGTTTTTGAATTATGAAGCAGGTCTAGAAGCTATGTTAATACTGTAAAAGTATGCACAGAGAAATGCTTACAGCCTTTATTTTGAAACTGTGCCTTTAATTAAGCCGTCAGGACTTCCTTAAGATTATGATGCCATAACTATATTACTATAAATAGGTAGAAGGTAGTGCTGCAGTGCTGTAACAGTAGTTCCCTGGCTGCAATGATGGGGCAGAACAGAAAGTTGCTCTTCCACAGATTTCCTGGCTGTGCACATTTCTGACAGGATGTGAAACAATATAGTAATAAAGAGATTACCCAGAAATGCTGATCTAGATTTATGTGAGTGTACTGGAATGGTGTTTAACATGTAATTATTGACTTACTGAATCACAGTATAACTGTTACATAGCTAGCAACTAGATCTAAGATAAGATTACATAAACTGAATTCATGGGATGCAACAATAATGAGGCGTGTCAGCTGCAGAAGTTACATTAACACCTGTTTCAACAAGAAGAAAAACAACACTGGTGCTTGGTCTCAGGAAACTGAAGTGCATGAGTGAACACAAACAGAAACAGGAGAGAGCACATGTAGCTTGTCCTGTGGGCCAACCAATGCAAACAGCAGGAAACTTAGATCAGAAGATAACAAGTGGACAGTGGATCTTACAGTAAAGGGGCCTTGCCAACCAGAAAAGAAAGTCGTACACATATCAAAGGTTAAACAGAATCACCAGTGAAAAGGGAACAACCAGCCACTGTTAATGTACAATCTAGTTTCAGAAAGTTTTATAAAACCTTTGCTTTATGGCCTTCAAGGCAGCTGAAAAGACACTTTAATAACACATCTTTTTATTTACCATTGTCCACCGCACAATTACTGTTGGAAAGGAAATTAGGTCTGTGACACAGGTTTAGGTAATAGCATGCAAAATTAAAGTGTTTTAAAAGTCCTTAAAGAGACACTGGTGACAGCAATCATCAGGGAAACAAGCAGCAATCTCCAGGTCTGGATAGTGAAATGGTGTTCGACCTGCATTCTTTCTAATGGCCAGCAGGAGGCGACTCAAATTGTATAGAGGTCTATGAGAAAATGGTCCTTCTTCTCACTTGATTTATTACTTCATTAAAAATTTCCCTAATGAGTTTATGATCCCAAACTAGATTTAAGTTTTCCTCAATACAGCATGTGTTTCACTTTGTAAATGAGGGTCCGATTTAGAGAAAAATAGTTGATGAAGCAGGGTTATTGTAACATTTTGGTCACTTAAAAGGGGCTTGTTCAGAATTGGGTTGTGCTTAAAGAGAGTTAATGAATGTTGGAGATAGTTCATTTGGACAAAACTGGTGGGCCAACCAACGTTGCCATGGAGTTGGTTAAAAACTACCCATGTGCATTAAATTCTGAAAGCATTAAAACTTTCATTAGCAGCATAACACACCCTCACCCCTGCTCGTATCTACCACATAATGGTACTTTTGTTCGTAAGTAAATAAAGTTAACTCTTGTTTGGACAAGACGACCAGGAAAGAAACGTTCAAGCAAACAGTCACACGAAAAGGGTTGAACTCCTGAAAACCAGAAGTGACGCTCAGTGCTTGTCTAGTGAATCAAGATGACAATGCATAAGTTAATGTGGGTGAATGAATAACTGTTGCAACCAACACTTTGGAAGTTCGTTACTGGCTATGTGTTTAAAGGTTCAGTGCTTCAGTTATATTTTTAACTTGACAGTCAGCAAACAGCCGGAAATCAAGGCTCCGAACAGATTAGGAGTCTACACAAACACACACACACACACACCCTGAGTGTGCATTGGTATGACCAACATACCAACTTCCTTCTTAGCAATGAGCTGAGCCACAGGAAAAGCTGGAGTGGAGAGTGGAGAAATGAAAGAATTTGCAGAATTTGATAGAACTAACCGACAAATCGGATGGCATATACTGTGTATTTCCACCTCAAACCTACATCAAATTATGAAAAGCAGTTATTTATTATAACTTAAAAACAGAAATATTGTTTTAACAAGAATTTTAAAACCATTAGAAACTATATTTAATCCTCATAAAACCATCCACATTTTGAACGAAATCTTTGACTTACAAGAAAATAAATCAGTGGATTGATACATTAAAAATATAAAAAACAAAAACTAATCCTACAAATCCCAATGTAGTTACTCAACATTTAACTTTCCCCTTCATCTAAACTCAGTTACACTTTTTGAACTTTTGAAATGTCTCTGTGTGTGTGAGTGTATGAGTGAGTAACACCTAGCGCCTAATGACCAAATGTAAATCTGTGACTGGTGCCATTAACACCTCACATACATTTCTACTTACCTCTTTTGATTTGTATCCCTGATTATGGAAATAGTTCATCCAGTGTGAAGAAGTTTTTCATCAGATTGACTGACAGACCGCTGGAATGACAGTATGTTGGTATTTGGCACGACTAGTGGGTCAGCCAGTCGACATGGACTGTTAAACTCAGCCGGCAGAATGAGGAACTTAGAGAAACTGGTCGGGGATTTTTTCTTACTGAAACTTCCTGGTACAATTGTCTAATGATTATTTGCATAATCAGCAACACACACAAACGCACACACACACACAGGGCACAGCAGACAGACTAGGTCTTTATATATACGGAAACACAACATTTTTAATGTTAAAGTAGAAAAAAGGTTTTACAATATATCCTAAAAGACATGGACGAACAGAATCCCTTTGAAGAATGAAAGATTTTAATGTCCATTTCCTCATCTATTTTCATCAAATACTAGATTTTAAATGTGTTGATAATGGTTACACTCACATAATACAAAAGGTCTACAATATTTACCTCAGTTTGAGTGTAATGCATGTACTACATTTGTGTCACCCTTTATAAACTCTCTCACAGTGCTACCTGTTGGCCAAACTGCATAAGTGCAACAAGACAAACCTCTGATCATTTTACTGTCAACAGTTATTAGGGGTCCAAGCCCGAGGGGGCTCCTGCATACTATGTTCCACATAAAAAAAATTATTACATGCACGTGTTCCCTTAGTGCAGTTTAATTTCATGATAAAGATATGTCTTCCTTGATTTTTATTTCTGCAAAATTGCAGTTACAAAGAATTATTCTAAACCTGAAAATGCTCATGTTATGGAGGCACAACTTCCTGTACATTGCAGTGAAAACAGGAAGTGGTGCACGTCTTGATAACAGTTAATATTATTAACACCAAACGTGGGTTAGTTGTTTCCCATGAGCCACTGAGGACATCTGCATGATTTGATGCAAATTGGCCACTAGTTAGCGCTTTTTCACAAAATTGATTAATAAACATTTCGCATATATGGAGCGACGCCTGCGAGATAGTTCAGGCAACAACCTCGAGCTGTGCTGCCATACACGACATGCCTCACTCTCCATATATCCTCTACCAAAACACACCCCTTCTCCAATCTGGCAGTCTATTTAAACTGAGCATAATCCTCTCTCTCTGCTATCTCAGCCCCTCCACCACCCCAGCATCCACCTGTAGGCTCCGATGGGGGTTTATACATATCCATCACTCCTCGCACTCCATGTAACTGCATTCAGGAGTGATGAGGTCATTGTGGGAGCTAGGCACAAAACGTTATTAGTCCAGCCCTTTTGTAACATTAATAAATATTTTTCATTTAACAGGTTAACACAATTATTTGTGTCTGAAAAGTGTTATGCGCTATTTTTTGTTTTAACATTTATTTTTATAAGATATGTTTCTGTCTTCTTTTTTTTTTTTTGCACTAATAAGACACACCTTGACAAATCACAAGGAACACTCAACAAATGTATTAGGTACATTTTAAAATTCTCACACAAGGTTACTGTGCTGAACTGAATGTTGTGATATGGGCCATGCCCATTTTTTCTCAGTTTTAATAATTTTTTTTTGCTAATGAGTGAAAAATGCTAAATCAAATTTTTTGAACTAATTCAAGGTGCAAACTCTAATCTACATGATCAATTCTGATGATCCAAAAATTGTGAAACGTATAGAGGAGCAAGTTCATGTAGGCTGCAGTGAAAACATGAAGTGATACCTATCTTAGCTACAATTACTCCCATTAACACCAAGTGTCCATTTAATAGGTTAACACAGTTATTTGTGCCGAGGGCTCTGTGGCACTATTCCAAATGTGCACAAGAAAAACCTTGTATGCATACAAAACAAGTGATGTGATATCTCTGCAAAGTTCTGTCGGATTTACATGAAACTAAGGCAAGTAGCATGTCATTCCACACTGAGGCCCTGAATTAAATGTCGTGCATATTAGCCACTAGGTGACATTTGAAAAGAAATTGAAAAATGTGTCAAACCTTTGTTTATGACTCATCTTATTACATCAGTCCCATCAGCATTCACTGTTGTACATGGCATTCAAACTCCCAAATGATTGTGTCTTACACCTCACAGGTGGGCCTGGAGGCCGGACTTGCTGTCAGGTCCAACTTGCGCGGGAAGCTTGGACCCTGTTAATACCTGCTTTCAGGTCTAGTTTATTTTGTTTTCACACACAGAGTAGAAAATATGGTTATAGACAGTCAGAGAAACACCTACACATTTAGCAGAATCATGCACCTGCTATATTTCTACATGCTGAGTTATGAACAGCTGTGTTTATACAGTGCTGTTGAAGCGGGTGGGAGTCACTATACAGTCACATGGCAGTTTACAACTTGAAAACCTGATTGAACGAGTAATATAAAACAGAGTTATATTTTTTTTTTTCCAGTTACAGTATCATCTGCATGAATGAGACGCAGCCAAGCTGCTGTATTACAGGAAGATTATACTGAGTAAAACAGGTGAAAGAATAACAAAACACACAGCTTTAACAGTGCATGCATGATGGTCTTTAGAGATTATGGGATGTATCCATTATTACACAAAGAAGCAGGAATGTGGTTCAGCCTCAGTATCAGAGATAGAAACTTTCACACAAACATGTTACACTAACTGGAAGCTCCACTGAGTATTGCATATCTACATTTAAGGAATAGTTTGCCATTTTGGGAACGATGCTTATTCATTACTGCCGAGAGTTAGAAAAGAAGATCAATTCCACTTTCATGTCTGTACAGTAAATATGAAGCTACAGCCTGCAGATTGTTAGCTTAGCTTAGCCTAGTTTTGCAAAAAAGACTAGTAAGAGGGGCAAACAGCTAGCCTGGCTCTGTCCAAAGGAAGTGGTGTCTCAAATCGTGTTAATGGTATCTTTTACAGGAGTCAGGCTGTCCCCCTGTTTTCACTAATTTCCCTAAGCTAAGCTAAACAAAGCTAACCTAACTGCTGGCTCCAGTTACATCTTTACTGCTCATGTCTGTATGCTAAATATTAAGTTGGAGCAAGTAGCAATTTTGCCTAGCTTAACCTGACGAGCCTAATTAAAGGTGGTCATAAATCATCACCTGTTAACCTCTAAAACAAGTAAAACACTGTTGCTCCAGATTACATGAATGTTCTCCAACAGAGAAAGGACAAACACATTTAGCTGATCTGTGGGCTCATAAATGCTCTTTAAAAACAATAGGAAACCTAGTGTGGAGATGTAAAGAGTAGGTGGCAGGTCAAAGCTCATGAGGAATCAACAGGACACTTTGATACCACCACAGATTATCACATTTATAGATGCTGCACATTTACAGTTTTTAGCTTAGTTTACGGGCACCAGAAATCAGATTGTCCAAGCTGGGTGTCCCAATTAAGGACACATTTATCTGTAAAACACTAAAATGTCTGAGTCATTCTTAGTGGCTCTTTTTTTGTTTGAAAAAGTTATTTTTATTTCTCAGAAATTATCTGTTTATTATAAGTTTGGTCAATTCAAATTGATATGGCTGTTACATCACACCTGATAGCCTCTTTTCATGTTCATTGTGTTGAAAGGTGTAGCATTAGGTGTGGTAAATGCTGAAATAATTGTCCCCCATCCTGATGAAAATGCCTTTGGTGCGTCCATAAGTGCACACATGTGCATGAACATTAGGATCCTGGTTTGGAGTTTTGGAAATACAGTCATAAAGACTGGAAGTAGGAGGGAAAAGCTAGCTGTCCTTAGTCCAAATTCAAATAAATGTGACTACCAGCACCTTATAAACTCACTTATCACCTTTTTATAGCTTATTTGTTTAATCTGTACAAAAACTGAAGTGTAATAATGAACACTAGCTTCCTGGAGGCTCCGTTAGTTGCCTTGCAGCTGGTCCCAACCAAGAACCAGTTATACATATGATCCCCGTAAGACAATTAATTTTCCTTTTTAGTAGTCAGTTTTTGTATGAGTTATACAAACAGGATATGTTAACTATTTGTTACCTTCAGACAGAGCCGGGCTAACTGTTTTCCTGTTTTATCCCAGGATGATTTCAACTACACAGTTAGCAAACATACATAAGATCGGCACTGATCTTCTCATCTAACTCTCAGTATGAAAGCAAATAAACACATTTCCCAAAATGTCAAACTACTCCTTTTAGGATGTGATAATAATGGCATCATTAGAAAAGTTTAAAAAAAAAAAAGTATCAACATATTAAAAGATAGTACACCATCATAATTTCTTTCTTTTTTAAAACCACTGAGCCATTGCCATCCATACTGTACTCACTGTAAATGTATTATTAAATGTTGTTAGTCAACATAACACTGTCATCCAGCCTGCTGCCTTAGACAGTATAAACCAGTGTCACATATGACTGGATTTTGTCCATCAAACACAACAGAATCATTGAATGCAGCTTTATAAAGTAACCAAGCCCCAGTGTTTTTGTGCATGGTGTTTTCCAGCTCTACTACAGATGAGTAGTCCAATTCACTCCACAGTATTGTCAATTTGAAGGAAGCACAAGCCATTAACTGGCAATATAATCTCTATCAGCATCACTACAAATATGCTACTCAAACTGTGACCCATTACATCAGCACTTCTCAGTGGTCTTACAAATTGCCTGCACAACTACAAACCTCACATAGGATCTCTGTAAATTTTCACTATCCATTCCAATCATCCAGCCTGTGTGTTTAGTAACTAAGACTGAAAGTAAAATCAGCTGTACATGAGCTACAGATTTGTCTCTCTGCTGACTCCAACTCTGAGATACACCCCTGCCAACAGTCTGTTATTCTAGTGCACAGCAGAGCCACAGGAACATGAGAGCACTGGGTGATCACATCGCAGCACAGCGCCTCTACAGTGGATTTAGGGAGTCGGCGCCCTGTTTATAGGCCCCTCAGCAGTGACGGTACTACCCTCCGGCTACCAGCTGACTGTGAACCAACGGCTGCATCACAATTGCATTTTGAATCCATGTTGCAGCTCTCTGTCCACTGGCAGATGCGCGTGGCAGGTTAGCTGTTCCTTTGCTCCACCTCCCTGTGAGCCGAGGATGAAGAGCTCTGGCTGTCCTCAGTGTCGTCTCCATCTGCAGAAAAATAAAAAAAGTGCAACATACAGGACATAAATATTAATAGTGTTGCATAGTGTGCATGCTTCAGGCGATATTTCTGGGCATCCATAGCTTTATAGTCAAGCACGGATCTAAGAATAGCAATGCCACTGTATTAATTGGCCTGCAGGTCCATCACTTTGGTCCACACTGAAATGTCTAAAGAAATACTGAATATTCAAGGTGCCCAGAGGATGATTCCTAATAACTTTGGTGATCCCATGACTTTTCATCTCTGCCATAATGAGATGAAAATACAATTTGTTACCCTTGTTTCTGACCAACCACCTGGAAAACGAATTCCCATGAGCATCTTTGTCTTAAGTGCTAATTAGCAACTGTTACCAATGCTAATATGCTAAACTAAGATGGTAAACCTGGTAAATATTGCCTGCAAGCATTCTCATTGTGAACATATTTCTTGATGTTAGCATTCAGCTCAAAGCACCACCGTGACTCACAGAGCTGCTAGCATGGTGGTAGACTAGATTGTAGCCACTCGAGATCAGGCGAGCATCGTCTAATAACAAGATCACACGTTAATCCATCTGTTCGCTCAAAACAACAATGTTTTCTCCCTTAGAGGTTAGCTTAGATGCTGCAATAGCCCCAGTTACATCAGAATTGGAGAGTACATCTTCATTGAAAGGAGAGCAAAAAAACGACACTGATGGCTTTTCTCGATGGAAAAGATGTTTTTGCTCTCTTCTCCCAAATGACTCCTGTGATAGACGTGATGGACAGATGGTTCATCCAAACGCCTGCCAAGTATTCTTTGAAAGTGTTTGCCCTTTTCCAAACAGTTTCCAAAAAACAGCTTCTCAGATGGTTCTGTTCAACAAACCATCTGGTGTGTCAGGTTACTTTTTCCTACAATCAAGGAAGGAATTCGCAAAAATGTTGTATGAAAGTAAACTCATAAAGTTATTTGTTATCCAAGCCAGTTTTGTAATTGGCACTAAAAAATGCAAACAACACCAGGCGTTTCCATGAATCAATTTACCAACCTGCTGCTCCTGAGGGTTTTTATTTTTTAATGTGCAAGATCTGCCGTACAGTGATAAAAAGACAATGATGATGTATGTAGATGTTACAGTTGTACATTCAAGACAAGTAAGCTGAATTTGATTTTTTGTTTTTGGTCAGATTTTTAAAAGCCTTGAGAGAATCTTAATACCAAGTTTTGTCCTACCCATATTTCCAATACCTTTAACTTTTTCAACCATATCCATTTACACTAGTTTTTCAGTGTTTATCTATTAGATTTAGCTTATCATTTGAACTCCTCAATCATTACTTCTCGCATCTACACTTTTTAAATTTCTTTTAGCTCCCTGTGCTCGCTTGCTAGCTAGTTTTTACACTCTCTTTCAACTGCAACATGTTGTGTTTAGGTGTTAAAGTAAGGTGAGTGTGAAGGTTAAAGTTCACTTAATGTTAATGTGGGTATATTGTTTTTATCATGTGATAATGTATATCACTTTAAAATAGGTGCAACCTTCCCTTCTCCCCCTGGGTGTACAAAATACAAATATTATTGCATCCAAAAGAACATGGTCTCTTATTTTCAAAGAGCTACATAATAGCTGATAAAAGTTGGAGAGCATATTATTTTAAGATAGTCTTTTTTCCCTTCAAGAGTGACTCTTTTTCTTAAAATACACTGACCCCTAAACTGCAGAGCATAGTTATCTGTGACCTCCACACCTGCTCCACACAGAGACCCAGCACAGCTGTTTCTAAAATCATCCTCGTGGAAAAACGGGTTGCACAGTCTTCAGTGTGTAACATATCTCATACAGAGATGTTACTGTATATCTAATCAGTGGCATCTTCTAACATCACTAACCCTGAAAGATAATGTGATTATGCCGTTATAGCACAGTTTTTTGTAATTTTTTCATTCATATTTCTTTCATCTTTCTTACAGTTTACTTTCATCCCCCCGCAAAACAACTATTGAAATAAACAAAGTGCATCCCCTCCAGTATGAAACAGTATTTTACCTCCCCCTCCTGCGTTGATGTGCAGCTGGGACAGTGACAGGGTAAGAGGCATTTCTCGTCCCTCAGGGTCTGTGGGACTCTGCAGAATGTCGTGCATGGCGTTCCTTCGTCCCGTCCTGCCAGAGGCGATGAAGTCTGCGTACGTGGCCTCAACATCAGACATCGCTCGTGCATTGTTCACACAGCAACACCTACAAGAAGAGTGCAGATGTGCTGTGTATAATTTCCCAAACAGCTTGGCAAAGTTCCTTCAAGGCCCTATGGTATCATACATATACAGGAGTGGAAAAAGTAATCAGATCCTTTACTCAGACATTACACTAAAAGTAAATGAGTATCAGCCAAATGTACTTAGACAATTTTTAAGTATTGATTGTGCAGCAAAATGTGCCCCTGTCGATGTTTTACTTCCAAAATGTGTTAAGGGAATTATTGTTGTTCCATTAATGTGTGTGTTGCTGTAGTTCAATCTATAGCAATGCATCTATAAGAGCATCATATGTTTGTAGGGTGGCTGCGATGTGAGCATTACGTATGCTGTCAAGATAAATTTGTCTGTACATCGTTTTGACTTTTTTTTTTAGAACAATGAGTGTATACCTGGACTGTAAATATACTTGGGATAGCTGTTTACAGTATATATTTATTTTATTTGGGTTGTAAAAACATTGGGGATAGTTGTTTGTATAGTGTGAAAAGATTTTGTATGCTGATGTATACATTTATACATACACACACACATATAACATTTATATGTTATATGTTAATAGAGGAGATTTGAGAAAGAAGTTGGGAAATATAACTTTTACTTCTACCTTCTCCTTTTTGGACACTGTTACTCTTTGTTTTTGTTTTGTTTTATTACGGTCTTTTTATTTTCGAAGTCAATAGTGTTTTGTTCGTTCAAAAAATTACTGTACTAGTAGCAATACCAGTACCCTTAAAATAATACAGATAAAAATAGACTACTTCATTTCCTACTATAGTATTTATTCTTCATTTAATACCCATCATATTAACTGCCAAGTCCATCAAATACAGCATAATTTTCTGTATTGATTCCCCACACCACAATCACACATCACGTTAAATCAAAGAACATTTGCAGAGATTGGCTGCAAGCAAAACCATACAAATAGTCATATTTTCTACATATTATGTTTTCCGGCATTCATCAAATGATTGGATGCTGGTATTGTGTGATTGTAGATTTAAAAACTACTGGATACTGGGTTATATCCAAGGATACCTTATAAGGTATCAAGTACAGATTCCTAGTCGCAGAGATAATGTAGTACAAGTATCTGTAATTTGGATTTAAGTACAGTACGTCAGTATATGTACTTAGTTGCATTGCACAGCTGGTCATATGCAAACTCACTATAATGCATGCTAGTGTACAAACACTAGAGCTAACCCTGATTACCAAGGCAGTTAAAGCACCACCTTTTAATCATTTTTAATCCACTATTACAAGCACTATATCTTGAATCTTAACAGTTGTGTGTTTGATACATTTTAGTAGCTTGACAGTAAAGTATGCTATTTCATGCTAACCAGGCAGTCCGTCCATAGTTAGGCCCACAAGTCAAGAATCAGGTAAAACCGTGACCACAAGTAAAATAACAACCCGTAATAATACGTGACGTGGTTATATTATATCTAAGTCCTGTTTGAGCATTTCCTTACCTTCAGTGATAGCTCTGTCAGTGTTGTAACCACAAGCTACATTCTAGGGAGTGACTTCACCTACAAAGCAGTACGACGGGCCCGACATCACATCAAACGATCCTCCAGAACAAACAACACCAAACAAAACCAAAAATATATACCGAAACCGTACGAAGGTAATAATCCAGACGTTTGCACTACATACCGTGACAAGTCAATGCAATTAAATAATTTAGCGACATAAATCACATCAGCAGGATGCTTTGAAAAGTCCCCAGTCTATTCTCCATTGCCGTCGCATCTTCCTCCTTTGCGACCAATCAACTGGCAGCATACCGTATCTGAGCGCTGATTGGACAGCAGACACAAAAGGATGAGAGAAGAGCGCTCTGAGCAGCACCGAAGGCTTATGCTGCATTCGGGAAAACCTCGTAAATCTTACTTTACATAACTGAAATATCAGTGTAATTATGATGTTGTTTACTACCTGGAAATTGTTTTAATTCTAAAAAGGTTTAAAAAGAAATGATAGAGAAGCAATTATGTACTGTAGTGTAAATATACAGGATTTTTTTGCTGATAAATGCCGATTAGCATGGTTTCACCAATAAATCAATCAATAAGTGCTCATTTGTGTTGTACTTGCATATTTCCGAACCACACAGTGCTTTACAATGGAGACTAAAAATATATTGAAAATACAAGTTAAATCAAAGATTGAAATTGTAAAATGCATTTAGTCAAATAGTGTGGAAAAATATGATAATACCAAAGACTGTATAAAAAAGAATACATATATAAAACAGTATGACAAAAAATAAATAAATAAACAAAATAAACATTGTGTTTTCAGATTTATTTCTTATTTCTTCTTATTTCACATATGTTTTATTCTTATCACAGCTAGTGAATAAATATATAGAGAGGGGCATAATAGCACAAGAAAACACTTTTTGTCTTGATGTTGCCGTCACACAAGTTTGGAGGTCACCATTATACACACTCTTAATTAATTAAAAGTGGACTTCACAAGAGACATTGTGTGCTCTGCTCAGTGACACATAGTGCATTGGTGTGCTCTTGAAAATGTGGAATTTTATTTGATAGTGGCAGGAGATAATTGTGGGCAATACCTTTTCATACCACAGGGTGGTGCTGCTGTCACTATAAATAAACACAGATACATGTATCAAACAATTACCACCACAATTCTGAAACATCCTCGAAAAATTCCTAGGTCTCTAGTTTGTGGTTGTAAAGTTTCATGAGGCTGTGATTATCCCGGAAGTCATAGCGGGTTATTGTATGCAGTGACATCAAGTTTTTAAAAAATGGTCTCACTACAATGAATGCAAATATGGGGACTCACATCATCACACATCAATAACATTGGAATCCACAAGAGTCTCAACTTTCCAGTCATTTAATATTATTTATTTTTTATAATTGTTTTTGTAATTTTAGAATTAATGCAACTCCAAGACTGATTAGGGACTCCAGTATGCAATAATATTTAAATACAATAGGTCTAACACAATTGTACTGCATGTGGGAAGCTGCTTGTTTTGCCCATTTTCATCCAGATATCTTGAGGTCAGAGGTAAAGCGCCCCCTACCAGCAGCCATACATTTTGTAAAGCAGCTTTTGTGTAAGCTGTCCATCCTGCTGTGGTGCATGGCACATATAATAGGACCACATAATTTCCCTTTGGGTAATCAGCATCCAAGTCCCACGCCATCAAAACATACAAGAATAATGAGTGTGATATACAAAAAATAAATGTGTTTACCTTTGCATTCCCATGGCTCCATCTTAAATTGTTACCAATTGGAACATCTAAGACTGTGTTGCTGTGGAAACATGTTCTCCTCTTTGTACTAGCTGTGCAGCGTTTCAGCAGGACACATCTGGGAAATTTTAAAAGGAATCAGATTAATAGCCAACAGTTGAGATCAGCTCTATTTCACCAGCTTCAGAGGCTTTACCTTCAGATCTGTGCTGAGACAGAACCCACAAAGGCACAGCTCGCTTATTCACTGGCTGTCTGCACTGCTGCGCTTACATCTCTGTGATATTCTTTTTTTCAGGTGCACCTTGTCTTTCTGTGACTGATGTCTTCACAATGGACCGCTCACTCAATCCGTAGACAGGTCACTGGTACATAAAACTTGCAAAATTCTACAATTGAATAACTATTACTCATAATTAAAACAACTTTACATTGCAGTTACATAAAAAACATAAGCTGTTAAAGAGCAGATATGAATGTTTTCCCCTTCCTTTGTACGGCCAATACTGATCTACATTTAAAAAAATTGGACTGCTGTAGTTACTTTCAAGATAATGATTTTCTGTGAAAAAAAAACATAGAATTGGTCTGTAAAACACAATGCAGTGATAAATCGGTTGTTTACAATGTCTTTGGTTGTGACCTATAATAAACATGACTGAGCTGTTCCACCAGAGTGATGTCATGGGAAGCAAGGCCCATGCTGCCTGCCGTGACGTACATTGCAAGATTGATAACCTCTATCTACAATTTATCTCCCTCCTTAATATTCTGGTTTAATCTCTTCACTCTTCTTAATCTTCTCCTTATCTACTCTGTTACTCACCCTGTTTTAAGTCCACATCATAGCAGACTGGCTACCTTTCATTTTCAAAATCATCTCAGCATCCAGGGTTGTACTCTGTTGCTTCCACAGACGGTGTAAAAGAAGTGGACGTAGCTTGCTATTTGGCATGGCCTGCATGGGGCGACTCCATTAGCTTCAAAGAGAAATCTGATTGTATAGAAGTCTATGAGGAAATTGCCCTACTTGTTGCTTGATTTGTTACCTCATGCAGTCAACATTTCCCCTAATGAGTGTATGGTCTACAGTTTCAAGTCTTTACAACCGTTTGATGTTTATTTGTAAATTATCATCCCATTTACAGGTAGATAAATGGTAATCATGGATTTCTTTCACATCTTTCCTTTACGTCATGACGTCTCCAGGCAATGAATCATAACGACTTTGCGGATTAAGACTTTTGTCAGGTTTTTGAGTTGTAAAAAATCAACTGTGGGATGTGTTGCCATCATTCATATCTCCCTCAGGATTAACTGTAATAATTATGACCCAATGATTTTTTTCATCTTGCATTTATTCAATACTTTTGTGTTACCTGCAAACCAATGACATTCCCATCAGCCTCAGTTGTACTGTCTGTAGTGCTAAATGTTAGCATGCGAGCATGATAAACTGCTGACCCATCTGCTAAGCAGTAAGTCTGGGTTTATTTCTAAGTCTATGAGGAAATTACCCTGCTTCTCTTTATTACCTCAGGAAACATTTTCCTTATGAGTTTACGGTCTCTAGTTTCATGTCTTCTTCATAAAAAGTTTGATATTCATTGTGTAAATTAAGGTCCATTTAGAGTAAAAATAAATGATAATAATTACTTTCCTTTACATCTTTCCTTGACCTCATTTTGTCTCAGGAAAAGGGGTTAGGAAAAGGCATGGGACACATTTCTTTTTACAATTCTTATTTATCTGACAGAGAAAAATAAGCTGTTGTATGGATGTGCTGGTTAAAGATGATCTCTGTTTCCTTTGCTCACAGTTCCGTCCCATCGTGGCTGTATGGTTTATGGCAGTTTGCAGTGGATCAATAAAACCTGCAGTATCTTCCTGTATCGTCAATAAACGTTAGGGTTTTCACTCTCGAGCTGACAGAGATTCTCTCTGCCCGGTGCTTCTGCCTGTCTTTTTGATTTTTAGATGAAGGTCAACCCTCACACAGAGGAATTTCTATACAAGCTGCTCCTACAGAAAAGGACAAGATTCAGACCTCAGCGAAGACAGTGTCATGTTTTATTCACTACAGAAGATGTGGTTAGCTGTAACCTGAGCTGCTCTGAGTCTACACAGGAATCTATCAGAGGAGGAGCTGTTCTGAAGATAAGAAATAATCTCAGCATTAATCTGACACTGTTAAGTTTTAATTAAGACCAAAAGCAGTTCCTTTTATAGCACGTGCTATTTCACTGAGCAATCTGGATTGTAAAGTTGTCATATGTTAAAGAAAATGCATAGAAATACAATAACTGAAGCATATATTTTACAGGTGGAACAGATTCATTAAAATTGTATCGTTATCAAAGAGATAATGCAACAATATATTGAAACAGTGCAAAAAATTATAACAATGACTAACTGCTGTTAGACAAGTTTTTGGGTCATAATTATTACAATTAATCCTGAGGGAGATATGAACGAAGGCAACCCATCCCACAGTGGTTAAGACATTTCACTCAAAACCTGAGAAAAGTCACAGATCTGCAAAGTCAGTATGACTCATTACCTGGAGACCATGCATGCTGGTACAAAGGTACTTTCAAACCACACAGACATTGCCATCCATAGAGCGGATGGAACGGCTATAAAGGAAAAAAGTAGAGCGCATGCTGCAGAATCTCCTCGCTTGACCTGAGAGTCCACAAGCTCTGCTTAATTTGCATGTTAAAATCTAAGAAATGAGATAATGATCATGCTTATTAATCCCAAGTGAATGCAATGACCTGAGATGTCAGATGGCATTACTCAGATTCTCTCTCCAGATAAGCAACAGATAATATTATCAGGTGTAAATGGGGTCTATAAGGCAGCTTTTATGAGAATATTTATATGTTTAAAAAATTGGGGTCTGGGATTCCTTAAAAGGACTGTTTCACCCTTAAATCTAAGGGTGTTATCTCCAACACTCTGCAACTATCATCAAAACAATCTAGATTGATAAAAAGCACAAACATGTAAAATATTTTTTTATATCTTAATCAGTTTAAAGAAAACTTTCAAGCAGCTTGGTCCTCTCTTCTTTAGGTAAGAGTCTATGGATATAAATAGATGGATGAATGAATGATGGATGGACAAATGAGGCCAAAGTGAGTCACTCAGTCTGACTGATAGTCTGTAGATTTTGACTTCACAGCCTCTCGCTCTCTTTCTTCCTGTCTCCCTCACGCATGACATCACCCTGCATCAGTGTGGTAGGTGGGTGCTGTGTTTGTTTTCGTCGCCGGTTCCAAAAGCCAGACATAGCACCGTGCAACAACTCACCACTGCTGCATAATCACCGCACTGCTTCGTCACCACTTTCTACCCAATACCCACGGGTTGACATATTCTTTTGTGTTAACATAGGTTTAAGTGAGCATGTGTTCCTCCCTGCAGCATTGTGCTTCACACACTCATACTGACACCTGCGAGCAGCTTCTCAGTATAGCCACATTTCCCACTGATGGACACTGAGCAGCTTCACTGGAGCAGACAAGTGCCTTGCTTAAGGGGACTTCAATTTTTAGATTAGGTCAGATGAAACTTTAATGATCCCTGTGGAGATGTCAGGTCATTAGAGCAGCAGAGGATAGGCTACAGATAAGAATAGCTCAAATGGAGTATACTGACAGAAACAGGGGGATCAGGGCAAGTGGGTATGATGCATTACTCACAGATTAAGGGTCCTAAAAATGTGCATTGTTACACCATACGTACATGTATATGCTTACATTATGCAGTCATTTTTCAAGGGGTTATTTTAACAAATTGCTGATTCTTCCAGCGTTAAAGAATGACATTTTGGCTGCAATGTGTGTAGATAATCTGAGCATCCAAAGTCATTTCTTGTGCAATGAAGCAAACAGTGCATGCGAGAACAATGTGTGCAAGATTTAGTTTGCCATTGATGCCACTGACTGTGGCATTTGGAAATAGCTTACAGTTGACTGAACAAAGAAATGTTAGACAAAGAGGAAGTGAAAGAAAGCGAGAGGCAGAAAGAGAGGGAGAGAGAGAGAGAGACAAATATAGATAAAGCCAGAGATAGAAAAGAATCAGAGGATATACAGAGCTCAGTTCAACTGGGTTACAAACTTTTTCCAGTCACCATTTGTGTTCTAACTCCCCCTAGTAAAGGCTTTGTCCTGATTTGGCATATGTGTCTGTGCATATATTGTCTATTCTGGTCTATTTAGCAAAGAGGGGAGGTTTGAGTTCAAAGATGGTGGAACACAGAACGGGATAGAATATGTTTAAGGGATGATATATATACATATAATATAAATATATACATATAAAGAGACTCATAGGGATTCAAATCTCATTTAGGTTGGGTGAGGAAACTGAAAGCCTTATTTATCTATGCTCTTCTCTAATCCACCAGACTTCATTGACCATAACAGTAATTAGTCATTTTACCTCAGAGCACAGGAGCTGCTGGTGTACTGCTGTAATCCAGTTGCCAGAAGACATTTTGGCATTTTATGTTCCTGCAAAAATATGCAACACTGGTACACAAACACTGGTTGGTAGGTTGGTTTTGCTACTTCCTTCATTTGCAGCAGTACAGTGCGTAGCCTCCCTGTCTTCTCCTGCAAAATGGAGAATGCAGAAGTTGTGGTTGTTGTGTAGAATATATTTTTAAGAAAGAACATATGCCTCATAAGAAGTATGTGAACTATATGCCTTATCAAAGGTGCTCTGTGATGTTAAACTATATGGTTTATAAAGAAGTGTGTATAGTAATGCTTCAACTTTATACCTTATACAAGCAAACAGTTATGCACTATGTTTGAATTCTGAGGAGGGACAGGAGAGTGTGTGTGTGTGTGTGTGTGTGTGTGTGTGTGTGTTGTTCAGAGACATGCCTGTGGGCCTGTGGGGGAACAGAAGCCTGTCATAAACAAAGAGACCCACAACAACCCATATTAGCTTCCAAGTTTGAGAAGGGCTTGCAAATGTCAAGATTTGTAGTTTTAGATGTTAATATGAGTGGTGCTTATTCTGCATCACCACCAAAAAGCTATACTGTAGGAATATGATTCATTTTAATATAATAACAGTAATAAAAATAATAATGAATCAATGTATCAATTGTTGGGTGTCTTTCTGCAACTTAATGTATGTGTCTCAATCCACATACTCTGGGGGTACCTATAAATAAAGTATTTCATTGTAAACATATCTGAAAGGAAATCTGACGATTCACAGAATTTGGTTTAACACAACTGCCATTTCAGCTGTCAATCAAACAGTCAAAGGGGAAGTTACCCAGAATTGAATACATAATTGAACTTAATGTGTTAGTATTTAATGACAGGCTACATTCAAGCAGCAACCTTTGGTGCAAAATGAAGCCAGCGCAGAAATTCCCAAAACTGCAGTTTTTCAAATGGCCACTTGAGGCTGGCTCTAAAGGCGAGTCAGTCCCCATAGCACACCATGTTAAATGCCCAACTTTACAGCTTGCTATGAATTAGGGTTCCCTGTTCACGATAACTATACAGGGATATAAAGCTAAGGCTTGAAATGATGCTTAATTATCTGCTTAAAGTGACAGGCGACGTGTTTCTGCAGCCAGGCTTCATTTGGACCACCTTTGCTTCCCATAATCCACCTTATTGTCTAGTTTTAGATTTGTCAGACACGACTGAGATGTAAATGGCTTGTGCCACTGTACTGAGTTTCATTGTGGCTCTTTAGAAACCTATGTGTGATGTCACTGTGACTACGTCCATATTTCACACAGTCTCGTGGTGTAAATGGATAACAAATTATGATTCTAGTTGGGTTTTTATGCTTATTTGTTTAATTTTAAGCTAAATGACGTGCCTGCAGTAGCATATAATACAGTATATCGGTGCTTTTCTTTTCCAGCTGCTGCCTCGCTTGTGGCATTAATCACCCCCCATACTGCAGTTCCTCTCATCCCCTGTAGGTGTCGCTGCTGACACTGGTACCCAAGTCGTCTGTCAGTCTGTCTGGCAGGGATGGGGGGATGTTGTATTGTGAACTAGTGGAGAGAGAGAGCTAGAGAGAGAGGGAGAGAGAGAGAGAGGGAGA
>CAFUXE010000380.1:139544-161372 GCA_903364295.1 Serranus cabrilla | reverse complement strand
AAAGTGTTTTCTTCTTTGTCCCCAATCTCCCCACCCCCCTTGGCGCTATTGTTTAGTTTTCTACCCTTGTTTCATTTTTGCTGACATGGTGGTTTGTGTGGGGTCTGTTGCAGACTGCATGGTGTCGGTGTAATCTCTTGCTTCAGGCTGTGTCCTTGATTGTTTTCTGACAAAAAATGTGTTTTTTAACCCCTAAAATAACCTGAACTGGACATTTAATGTGAGGAAATGAATGCTTGGCCAATTAAATATGAAGATTGCAAAAAAAAAGAAAAAAAAGCAAGACTAAAAATGGGCGGGGATGCTATCTTTTCTCCTTCTCCGACAGTTTTTATTTCATAAGCATTTTTTAAACTTTAAAGGGCAGTTTGGTGCCCCAAGCCCTCATTAATTTCTAACCCTGTGCAAGCATTTGCTTGCTTGCAGGTTTTGTATGAGTGGCTTTGAGTGTGAGTGTGCGTGTGTGTACGCGTGCAATAGAGGAAGTGGCGTAAGGCCAGTGCAGCCCAGCTTTGTCTGGCTTTAATGCCTCTTCATTCACTGTACTCACATCCAGCCAGCGTCCTGACGGCAACTAATCTCCTCTTTATCTTAAAGGTTTGCTCAGCACTTTGGGTTTCCATTCAGACGGATGCAAACCAAAGATTTCACACAGCGAAGTGGCACTCCGAGAGGACTGCTCTACTATGTTCATTAGTTGTCATTGTGCTTTGGAGTAGTGAGGTTGGTTTAGTTACAACATAGTCATAGTAGAGTTTCCAGCCATGCTCAGAGATAAGATTGTCACTCAGTCCAATGAAAGGTCACTGGGCTTCATAGGAAAACACACATAATTATCCTACGTAATCGATTTTGATGATTTAAGTTGTATTCTATCTCAATATACACATCCAGAAGTTTATTTCAGGGTTTGGATCTTTCCTGTGTGTGATGCATTAGAATTATCTAATGATCACACTAGTCAGAGTCATTTAAGTTCAGCCTTTTTTAGTGCAATAACAAACAAAAAAATTATATTTTATGAATAAGTTCTTTAAGAACTTTTTATGAATGGCTTAATTGTTATTGTAACCCCCAGCTAATTTTGTAGCTTACTCACAGCCAATGCTGACAATGAAATGCATGAAAAGAGAAGTCGACTGTTTCGCTGAATATTAAAGTAATAAATGTCCGGCGACTGACCCAGAAAAGATTTGGAAAGGACCAGAGAGGATTGATGGTTTAAATTTGTGTTATTATTATCCTTTTATTTTAATGTATTTATCTTCCAACACCTGCAACCAGACTGCAGTTATTCTTTGTTTTACCCAAAACTGAACCTGGAAATAATACGAAAAGGTATCACTCGCAAATCAATTTTTTGCCAGTCACTTGTCAGGCACCATGGCTGCAGGATCTTGTTCGGTAATGTGGTCATTTTTTGCCAGTGAAGGGTCACTGCACTTATTGTCAAACGTGTCCAGAAAATGAAATATGTTGTCTACGCATGCAGCTCTCCATTAACCTCAGAAGAAGAGTGCTCCTTTATTCACATATTGTCACTACAATAGCCAGGAGGAGGTCATGTGTGTACAAACATTAGGCTCTTTTGTGCTTGAACAAAATATGAGTCATCAGATTTGTTGATCCATCAAACAGCTCTGGCAGTAAATGACTTGTCGATGCGTTCCACGCTTACAATAAACAACCGTTTTATTTCCAGATAAAGAAAGTGAAAAAGCGCAAGTGGATTTTTTTTTCTTCTCGGAATTAGTCATATGCAAAAACATTAAATTAGCTGGAAAGGTCTTGTGATGAGATACTTAGACCTAAAATAAGCAGTGCAAATAATGAGGATGTCATTTCCAGTCACTGCCTGTGAAATTACCAGGCTCACAAGGCCACACCCATGCTGTCTGTGCACCACTCTGGATTTGGGATTAGATGAAAGCAGTGCCGTCATTGATCAGCCCGGCTGGGGCTCCGCACTGTGATGCAATCAATAGAAACCCACCTGAAACCCACCTTTAAGAGAGCAAGCAAATGAATGCCTCTTCTTCTTTCTCTGGTGTTTGGTCATTTTTTTACATTAACCATTACATCACATGATTATATTTAAACCTTGCGCATTAGGAAACTCATTAGAATACAGATTGAAGTTATTTTTTCCATCAGTTCATGTGGGACGTAGAAAAGATTGAGGTATTTTAATCAGCTTTGATGTCGGGAGGAAAACAGGACATTTACACTTGGGAAATAGAAAGAGATGGAAATGAAATGAAATCAAAGATGCTTGTACTTTTTATAACTGGTGTGAATCAGCCCGTCGGACAGTCTCTGTCAGCTATGTGGGACTTTTCGGGTGTTTTATCACTAGACCCAGTCAGGCAAAAACGACTCCAGCATTTGGCAGCTGCTGATTGAAAATGTCACACACTGCCTCCTTTAAAGACAAGCCCTGGAACCGGGAATGAGCTTCTGAACATAGCTCAAAGGAAATATTTTCTCTCAGACCTTTAAACTTTGACTAATAAGGATTTGTCAGGTTGAGTTTAGCGTCTCACTGATGACTAAGCATTGTGTCTGACTGAGAGATGAAGAGACTTTGCAGTTTATTGGCTAAGGGTCAAATCCCTCGGAGATTTTCCCTCAGCTGGCTAACATACTGCACTCCATGTGTTCAAGCATGTAAGTAAGAACTGGGAATTCCTTATTTGCACTCCTCTCAGCTGCTGTAGTAAAATAACAGTGTGTCCTAAGCCTCCAGGCTAAGTTAATGAATCTCATTGATTTGTTGCAGTGAAATAACACGTGTCCTCAGTCAACTCGCTTTCAGTTTAATTAATGGAAGACATTGATCAGACAATGATAAGCTGAATGTATGTGTATCTGCAGTGCTACACATGTACGTTGTTTCGCTCGCTTTGCGCCTCTTATTTCATTAATATTCATCACATTTATATTGCAAGCAACTTATTATTTATAAAGGTGTTATAAAGGAGTTGTCATGTTGCATCTACAGCCATGTAAGTGCTTTGAGCTTAGTCCTAGTGTCAGTATGCACAAACATGCTCACAATGACAATGCTAGCATGTAATGATCACCATCTTGGTATAGCATTTACAATGTTAACGTGCGCTTATAAGCACTTAACAAAAAAGTACAGCTGTAAGTACATGAGTGTGTACGTTTGAGGGCAGTCCATGCAGTAATTGTTGAGACATTTCAATTAAATCAAGAATGTCAACCTCATGTTGGCGCTACCCTTAGGCTTCATCCTCAGGGCACAATCAATATATGGGGCCAAATGACCTACTGACTTTCGTTGCATAGAACCTTGTTGCTAGCCTTGGGCTGTATTAAAAAAAAGTGGACGTAACCACTGTGACGTTTGGCATTTTAGCCATTACTTGTTTTGAAACCAGAAAACGAGAAATTCTTTAAGTTAGCAGCTAGCGCTAGCAAGTAACTACCTTCCTTTGTTTATTTAAGGTGCATCCATCATTCACATGATTTAAAGTGGGATGCTAATTTTGGCTCGTGAAAACGGTTTAAACCTGAAAGCAAGTGCATGTACATCGCCACATTCATATTGCTAAGCCTCTGCTCTGATTAACAGGTCACTGTGGTAGCAACTAGTCAGTCACATGCACTAAAGAAAAGCACGCTGTATCATGTATTTTAGTCTAAATGGGACCATCATTTATTAAATAGATTTACATTTATATCATGCAGGATTGAAGAAAACTTGAAATTAGCAACAATAATAAGACAATATTAAGACAATTATCTTTAAGGTAATAAATCAAGTGAGAGATATGACCATTTTCTCATAGACTTTAATACAATCTGTCTTCTTTTTGAAACCAGTGAAGTTGCAGGTTTAGACAGCTCTGCACTGGCTATGTCTACTTCTTTTGTACAGTCTATGCTAGCATGGCTAAAAATTAGGTTTTCATGTCTGGACTGATCATAACATAATTATGTTTTGTTTTTTTTCTCATATAAGCAACCCTTTAACTATATAAGGAAACTTTTTCATGAGTATACTCATTTAATTACATTACTTGCCTGAAAAACATTTGCCAGAGCAGGAATTTATTTGGCACGGATGTAAATTAGACATAGAAAGTTTCCGACCTTCCTCCCTTCGTTCTTTCTCTACAAGAAATAAAATAGTTCCGAAGTAAAACTTCTGACAACAAGGTCTATGAATTATCTTTAGTTACTGTGTCATTATTTCTGGAAAGAGTAATTGCTGTTGCATTCGTAAATTTATTTTGTCATTTGGGCATGCCGTCTAGTGCCATGTAGTTCCATAGACATCTCTACAGTCAAAACTCTACAACTCACACCAAAAGAATCTAGACTGATAAAAAGAACTACAGGTGAGATGAGTTGTAATTATCCCTTTAAATTGCCCCACATATAGGGATCCAGTCCGCTGCCCCTTGAGACATGTGGCTCAGGCCTGGTCTCTTGGGTTAAAGCAAAGAGAGGAGAGACTATTAGACAGCGGTAGGGAGAGCGAGGAAGTGGATACAAGTGCATAAGGAGGCAAGAAGAGGCTTTATGTACGCAGTGAACATTCTTCACCAGTGACTGTGGGAGCCAGTGACACATGAAATATGAGAGACAGCAGCACTCTCCACTATTTATAGCACTGCAAGAGAGAAAGATAGAGAAAGCGGCCACACCACATACACTTCAGGGCAGAGTTGGCATCATTTTTTCATTCGCTAAAGAGGAATTGCGCCCAGTTTTTAAGAAGGCACATATGTCACGGCAATGGCTTCGGACAGGCCGGTCCTGTGTTTGTGAGCATACACAAGTTCCTTTGCACAGCGAGAAGCTAAATAAGTCTCTGGCCATCAGTTTTTGAACTCACAGAGCTTAACAGACGCTCGAGGGAAAGCGCTGGTCGTGGCTTTGTGTTGTCGCTTTGTGGCGATTCAAACCCATCTGTAGCTCAGCACTGTTTTTGTACAAACTGCTAAAAATGTATCAGTGCTGCTGGGAACGCAACAGCATGTCCTGTTCTGCTAGAGATAATGAGGAAAGGAAGGCAAAAGGAGCCGAGTCTTCAAGTGATGCGATGTGATGTTATGTTTGGATGAAGCTTTGACCTGTGTGGCAAAAGAAGCTGGATCATGAATCGGTTCTCACTAGAGACAGCTAGGATAACCACTACAGTAATGGGGGTCAAAGGGCAACTGTGTATAAATGGAGGAATATTTGGGAACATTATCCACTAGAGCATATTGTTTTTGATGTAAGATGATTCATGATTTGACCCGGAATTGCACACGTCAGGCCTGTCAGGCCAAAGAGGCATCAGAACAGCAGATAATAGGAAAAAGACTTTTACTTCAATAATGAAAATCCATCTTTCTTCTCTGTTTTTCTCAGACTTCTACACTTTTCGAAAAACTGCTGAGTGATTATGGGCAGCTCTTTGCTTCTTGACATTTCATTTATTCTCACAGTGTCCTGTCCAAACCACAGTCCGCTCGTGTGCTTGATGCTGCGGTTCTAATGCTCGGAGTCGAGGCTGAGGGCAGTTGCACCTCTTTGATGCTGCCTTCCATAAGCGATTTCTTCAGTGATGTCATTTCTTCTGAGAAAAGCCCTTCAGAAGTCGGCCTGATGCATTATGCATGGCGCTACAGTAGCTAGCCAGTTGTGCTAGCTCTGTGGTGGTGATGGTGATGCTGACCGTGCTGAGAGTAGCAATAGGAAGCCTTTGTACTGCGGGTTCTATGGTCAACGTTTATTCCCCCTCAATGTGTGTTTTATTCACAGAGGTATCAGAGGACAATGCTTACTCTGAGGAATGCACTCTAAGCACTGTAAGAAATCACACTTTTAAGTCATTTTAATTTTCTTCCAACAGAAAAAATGGGATGTGCCACCTTTAATTTGCTTATTTATGGAGAAATAAATCACAATGCAATTTAATATTTTAAATTCATTTTGTATACAGGAAATAATCTACATCTTCATATTGCAAGTTTTGTTTTTCAAAGGAAAATAGTTGAATAATTTTACCAATATTTAAAAATTGATTACTTGGTATGACATGATAATGAAAATATAGATATTTCTGATATATATCACTTATAGATTTATATTTGAAAAGAAAAGTCTAATATATTACAACTTACTTATTCTACTTTCTTTTCCCGGGGGGCACTTTTGCAAAATGACAGGCTGCCAGAGGCCAGTTAATACAAAATATGAATATTTATCAGATATATAATCAAATATGATTAAAATGGCCACAATCTATCCTTTTTTAATCCTTTATTTTCAAATTAACTGACTTATTTCTAAATTAACTTTGCACCAGGAATGACACTAGGACTATATGGCAGGTCAAACAGATATTTAAAGGGGAGATCGCAGATCAACAGTAGTGGTAATCACCTGCTCGAGTTCACACATGACTCCATGCAGGAAGTGTTTCTGAGCATCGTAGCTGTGGGCTTATTGAAAATAAAATAACACAATATGTTCAATTCAGCGTAGCTTTTTGCTTTTTAAGTAGATAGTGAAGAGGATCAGGGCAAGGGTCATTAGTATTAGTGATAATTTCTGCTGCTAAGCAACACAGGTCAAGTAACTAAATGATTAGCTCGCCTGATGGATAAAAACTGTTGGTGTGGGGAAAAATAGAGAAATTATTTCTTTGCTTGGATGCAACATGGATCAAGAAGTCCCATGTTCAGCAATTCACCAAGGCATTAATAGTCGAGTTTAGATCATCAGTCTGTTTTGCTGGGATGTATCTTGGGTATATCATTCTTGAAAGTCAGGAATTGAACATGTGGTTTTACCATAAGTAGACCTACCTCTGCACATACAACTCTGCCCCACTTATTTACTTCACTGATGAGCATGTAAACCCTCAGGAGTTTACTTCTAAAAAGCCACAGCTGTATAAAGCAGTTAACTTTGAAGTGTCTCAGCTTGTATCTTTCGTTCCTTGAATCCTCTCGTTCACAAACAGCTTTGTCATGAGTCTTCTGTCACAGAGCAGTTTGAATTCCTCTGTGGGTGGAGGAGGGCAGTGCGAGTTTTAATTTGTCTTTGCGCTGTGTTTATCACCGCCGTTGTAACCTCTGTAATTATACCATGTGGTGAGGCCGCTTCGCGAGCGTTGCTCACCCAGAGGATCTGTGGAGAGAATATGTATAATTCATGATGTTGATCGTATTTTTAGCTGCTGCAGCTTGTTGTTTGGAGACAGGAATGTAGCGTTAAACAGGGGCTACTTTGTAATGAAGATGAGGATCCACTCCTTGAGTTTGTTTTCCTCCTCTTTTAACTTCCGTCCGCTGGCCCCCTGGGAGGTTGCACTGAAAGAGGTGGAGCACTTTTTCTCTCTCAGGTTCCCCCGTCTGTATTTTCAAAGGTAACAAAATCAACATCATCGCCTGAGTTAATGTCATTCTTTATTCTTTTTTAACTGATATTTTTCTTCCAAGCTAAAACACCGAGCTCTACAGTAGCAGTGCCGTTTCAGTGAGTGCCATTACACTACATAAAAAATTTAATGTCTTAAGCTCTGAATTGCCCACATTTCCCTGTTCGTTAGAGTGGCATAATTTATACGAGAAGCTACGAGTGCCTTCTTTCATTTTAAATTGGAGACATGATGTTTGAGTGAAGAGAAGCAGATCTTTGTGACCACTTATCAGGAGTCTGTGCATGCAGAACGATTCACTTTGCTGTTGAAGGCTTTCTTCCTGAAGGTGGATACCAGTGTGTGTGTGTGTGTGTGTGTGTGTGTGTGTGTATCAAACACAGTTGGAAGCTTAGTGACCTCTTTGTATCTCTTCCTCCCTCTCAGTGTGTATATGTGTTTTCATCAATAGGAGCACATTAGCAGTAACCTGCAGTATGTGGAGGTCAGTTGTGTTGCCTTTGTGAAGATCTCTCTCTCTCTCTTTCTCTCGCTCCCTCTGGCCTGAGGTTATCTTGAGGAGCATCCCGGTTGTTGTCCCATCAACTGCCCAGCAGGGGTCTCCCATGGCAACTCAACAGCCAATCACAGTGAAGCTATTTGAACACTGTCCATGACTTGTTTCTCAAAATAGGGGTTAGATGCTGCGCAGCAGGGCCAGTGTCATTTTAGGTAACAATACATGAACATGAATCCGATTTTTCAGCTTGAAATGAAAAAAAAAATCTGACACAGATTGCTGTTTGCATCTACGTCCATCTACGTTCTATGTTGGGTAACAAGGCCTGGCTCATATTTGGTGTTCCAGTTCAAACCAAAGGTGTTGGATGGGGTTAAGGTCAGGCCTTGTGAAGGCCAGTGAGCTAACATTGTTTCTTTATGGACCTGGCTGTGTCGAGGGGCACTATAAGAGGGGTTAGAAAAATTCCGGGGATCCATTTTTGTAAGTCTGTAAGTCTTCTCTCTTGTGTTTGTGACTTAAGAACAGATGAAAAAAAACTTAATTCTTCTTCTTTCATTTGTGTCGTTTGTTTTGTTTGCATTTCATGAGACAATACTCCACACTAGGTGCACCACTAGCACATCTTTTTTTCAGTTTTCTGTTGCAGTGTGGTTAGGTTTCGCGAACAAAAATAGTTAGGTTTAGGGAACAAAGCTATGTGGTTAGGTTCAGAGAACACAACCATTTGGTTTGGTTTATTGGGAAAAAAAAACTATGTGGTTAGGTTTAGGGATCAAAGCTTTGTTTCTAGGTTTAGGCAACAAAACTGTGAGAACTACTCTTACAAAATTGCATCATGTTTTCTTCCAGGTGAATTTTCTTCATGCACCCTAAATACAAGATACATTTATTTGATGTTAGTAAGTTATGCAATATTAGAAAAACAAACCTGAAAAGAGGATTTTCTTTTCCATCTGGTTTAACTTTTTTTCAGTCTAATCTAAAATATTGCATTCTGCAGCATCATGATACCTTTACCTGTAACTAAGGGGCTTAAAACAGACCCACACTAATACACAGATGCACTGTCCACATGCTTTTAGCTAAATAGTGACTATATCCATTACCAACTACTGTTTGCTCTTGATGCTCATTTCATTGATATCATTCAACTCTTGATGATGTGCATTATCTCGAACTATTCTGTAATGAGATTTGTTAATCAGCTAAATGAACACAGCCGTCAGAGAGTGATGATGAGATAAACTGCAGGAGGTTCTCTCAGTCATTAACTCTAATGCTGCTAATATGTTATATATGATGATTTTGTTGACATCAAGTTCTTCTTGTTTATTTCTACTTTTAACCTGGGACAAATAACACAAAATAAGCCTGTAAGTTTCCCACACTAACAGAATGACCTTGAAAGAAATATTGCACCCAGATTCATCAATATGCCTCAGCTCTCTCCGACCCGGGATCAACACACATCCTGGGGATAAACCTGCCGTGGAGATTTGCATTGATATGGCAGCAGTTTGAAAATTATTTCCCCAGGATTTCTTCACTTGACAAGATCATGAGTAAAAGATGAGGCCTGTGCAATCCTCATTTTTCCCCCAGTTTCATGTCTTAACTCTAAATATGCAGACTTTTCAGTTAAATGACTTGAATTCGACCAAATCAAAGATTAAAAAGCCTCATGAATTTCATTTCAAAAAGTATGTCCTCACAAGTATAACAACACAAGGAGAGGCTTGCTGTGTGTGTGCTAACGACGTAGAACAGGAGATAAAGGGAAATGTGAAGGAAAGGCAAGAGGAAATTTGCTTTATTACTGCTGCATTTCAGTGGTTAGAAAATGAGGAAACAAATGGTGGGTTTATGAAAATAACTCTTCACAGGAAGCAGAAAAATAAAAAAAAACGGGAAGAGAAATACAGAAACCCTGCCTTCACCCATCCAACTTATCTCTTCCTTTATGAGTAGGTCCATTAGTAATTCATTTCTTGTCCGTGTTATGATGTTACGCATGTACTGTTCTTATTCCCAACTTATCATATTCAGATGCTCAGTCAGGACTCCTTGGCATCACTTTTTAACACATTGGGTAGCCCTACATGTCAAGCTGTGATGCTCCACGTGGAGCGTGTGGTCAACCTTCTGAGATCAAATGAATCTACTTGGCTAGGTTTAGGAAAAGCATCACGGCCTTGTGTTAACTCTTGGTTTCACAGCAGTCTCCTGAATGAAAATGAAGTGTTTGTTCTACCCGTCCCACCACCCCATCATCCGTCTGTGGACTTTCTCACTCTTAATACTAAGTCACATGAATTCCAAAGCACTTGCTCTGAGCTTCTTATATTGCCGCACTTGGGTTTACATTGGAGTTAGTTGAAAGTCTCGTGCATTTGATTGTAGGCTGTATAAAGGAAGTGGACCAAGCCACGTTGATGTCACACATTGGTTTGTGGACTAGAGTTTTGAAACTTCAAGATTGGCATTTTGGCCATCACCATATTGTTTTTGTATTTAACCAGTGCATGCCCATAATGAAACCTTACAATTAACTTTATTGAGCTGAAAACACATTGAAGTGTGAAGATAAAAAAAGACAGTGCGCCATGGTATGGAGTCACAAGGTAGTCCCAGGTAGACTGTATTTAGATAACAGGGTTAAGCTGAGTGGAGATTTTTACACAACACAAATGTCAGAAGGAACTTGAATTGACTGAAAACACAAATGAAACTAGTGAGACTAAGACTTGAAACTAGTGATCAAGACCTTAAACTCATTAGGAAAATAATTACTGAGGTGATAAATCAAGTGAGAAGTGGGATTTTTTTTTTTTATAGACGTTCAAACAGTTAGACTTTTTGCAACCAGTGGAGTTGCCCCCTGCTGGCTATTTGAAATAATTCAGGTTTGAGTCACCTCCACATTGGCTTCTCTTTTAGCTTCACTTTTACATGCTCTAACAGCTGCCTGCTACTGCAGGAAACAAGTTTGATGAGAGCTGCGAGATTGAACCAAAGCAGAGAGCTAAATGATGCTAAACTGCTGAGAGGCATTACAGAGTTGGACATAATTCTCTGTAGATTAATCACTAATAAAGCCATTTGACCAAATGCTAACAGACCCAACTTCACACAATATAAACTGCAGGTTGGAGTAATGAAAAGGTATCCGTCTTGACTGTAAATGGCCTCATCTGCTTTAATTAATACCCTGCTGTGTATCTGACTGATGACTTTTATGAGTAGGTATATAATAATAGGAATCAGTTAAATGCCAGCTGCCATGGTGATTGCACTAATTCAACTAATGTAACTATCACCAAGGAGTTGTGTAGGAAACATGGGCACTATAAAAGCATTTTACACTACTGCACGCAGATGACTGATTAAGGCTAGCACTGTTGTGACAAGATGCTTTCTGATTTCATTTGAGTCAGTCCCCAACAGACTGAGTCAATGTGCCGAGGTGAAGCTTCCTTGGCTGGAATGACACAGTTGCTATGGCAGAGCAGCATATGGTGTGTGTGTGTGTGTGTGTGTGTGCATGTGGGCAAACTGATATTTAAGTGTATTGACAGGGAGGTGAAAAGAGTGACAAATTGGGGGTATCTGTGTGTTTTAAGTGTAGTTTTTCTATATCTTTATGACAGACTGTGTCTGCTTGTTGGCCATACTGTGTTATTCAGTTATTATACGACACTGATCATAAAAAAAGACAGCACAACTGAGCTTCTCCATATGAAATTGTGTGACATTACCAAGGGGCAACCTGCTGGTGAACTTAATGTATAAGTGCCTTAAACCTGTATTCTTCCTAATGGCCAGCTGGGGCAACTCTGGTGGTTGCAAAAAGATGTCTGATTGTATAGAAGTCAATAAGAAAAATTGCCTATGCACTTGTAACTTGAGTTGGTACCTCAGTAATAATTTTCCTAGTATGTTTATGCTCTCAATTGTTAGTTTCAAGTCTTCTTCAATACAGCATGATGTTTATTGTGTAAATTATGGTCCCATTTATAGTAAAATAGTCTATAAAGCAGGGTATAATTTAGGCCGTTACCTTGTGATTGAAGGGTCGCTATCACAGAAAACTGTAAATGTTGTGGAATGGAAAGATGAGAGCTATGTTCAAATGTTAGAGTGAATTCACTGGTTTCCATCAAGTGGCTGAATTTCTAGCTGCAGAAAATGTCAATATATAAGCTAGCATGGCATTGTGAGCTGTCATGGATTCCGTTTAGGAAAAACAGTACATTTTGTTTATGGGATTAAAGATTTTATTCTGCTGTTCTATTATATCTATTCTATTACATGTTGGGTTAAAAAAAGATCTGAGGAAAAAACCTTGAAAGCAGTTTGCTATAAAAAGACTTACTATGTATACACTGGATCTTTTGACTGAAAGACTTTTGTGTGCGTGTCATTGATTAGCTCTAGACAAGTCAGTTGAAAGCCACTGAAATCATAGCTGATCCGATTCTACATTCACTGCTTTGGTGTGACCTGACTGGTTAGCATTTCTGTGAGCTCTCAGAGCTGTGATGTTGTCTCAGCATGGCTCAGAGCAAAATGGTACTTCTGTTAGACTCTGATTGTTTCTCTTAAACTTTTCTCTTTGTTGTGGCTCTTTACTGACTTTAAAGACGGCAACTAGAACGGATGTGAAACACATTTCTTCCATATATCCTAGTGCCCTGAATATGGATCTCTAACAGCCTCATTTTGTTAATGATGCCACTGCTTGTGACTTTTGCTTTTAAATGGGTCCACCAAATCCCTCTTACTCGCTACTAATGCTGCATGTTTTCCATGCTAACGTTTTCCTTGTAATCAATAATGTAAGTACCGCTAGCATTCAATATGAAAATGAATACATGCAGACAATTGTCTGAAAGAGTTAAAACCAAGCACAAGAAGGAAAGACGGGCAGATGTATCCACTTTACTTCACTCAACAAAAGCCCTGCTGTAGATGCTAATGCCCTCCAGGCCAAAATATCACAGTTTTGGACCGAACAAAACTCTACTTTGATTTTTTTTTCTCTGTTTGGCCTCATATTCAGTTGCGGTTGCAGTTGCTAGACAACAACAATATCAACAAAAAAAAAACAAGCCAATTTAAAAGTTGTTATTTCTGTAAGTCATCTGACATGAGTTTGTACAGCTGTTAATTAGCCATTCTTCTGTCAATGTGTTACGCAGGTGAATCTTGGTATTTATATGTAAGGAAACAATGTCGTCATTCAACATCCTGACTACAAAGCTCAGATTGGTAATCAGCATAATCAGGAAAATGTGTAAAGTATTAAAGTTAAAGTACTTAATGTAAAAAATATGTTCCCTGTGACTCTTGTGATATAAAATGATTAATAAATGATAAGATCATTGTTACTCATGCACTAATGTAAAAGTAGGATTTTATTGTTGTAGCTGGTTGAAGTGGAGCTCATCTTAAACCTTTCACTAATTATTGTTTTTTCCATTAATTTAATGATAATTGAATGTAGTTTAAAAAAAAGTGAAAATATTGAGAAATGCTTTTATGATTGCAGTGGTTGGTCCAACCAGCAGTAAAAAGAAAAAAGAAAAAAAAAAAAAGGAAATGATCAAATACATAAAAATGATTAAAAGTGATGTTGTAATGTTACTCTTTCTTCTATTGAAAAAGTCTTCAGCCAACATAATGCCAATTCATTTTCTTTCAGTCGACTAATTATTGATTAATTAAAAAAAAGACCATATTATTTTAAACTCATGTGTTCTGTGTGTAGAATCTTAAATTTGCAAATGAACTAATAGCTAAATAAAGTTGTCAGATAATTGCAGTAAAATAAAGCCTGGGCCACACTGACTGCAGCTCATCTACAGAATCTGTTGCCAAAGCTCAAGATATGTAACTTTTTGGCATTTATACCCAATGTCAAGGGTATAACAGCTGCACCTTAGAGGGTGCTGCCCCAGTGACAGACCACTGCACCCCCTCTGGCAACCAACATGCTCCGAATTCTTCATACAGCCACATTAAATGAGTAAAAGGCAACACTTCTTATGTGTTACTTTATTCCAACATCTTGGACAATATCTAGTCTATTATGACAATCTTGATATAATATCTATCTATATAGAGAGAGATACAGTATGCAGCCCTAAGCTGTCTATTTTGTACCTGTTCACTTTACGTCTGTTTATATTCCACTAGATAAAACTTGTATAAACTATATCTGTATTTTATGAAACAGTTTTTAGATGAAATAAAGCTTTCTACCACCAAGCTCCTGTGATCCCTCACTGCCCAAGTTCTATCATAGACTTTTTACATCTCCTTTGTCACATTGTTCTTCAGACTCTTCCACCATATTTAAACTGTACTGGTTGACTATTACTCTTCCTTCCTTCTGTGTAATTAGCCACAAGCCTGATTGAGCCAGAAATCAAAGTGAAACAGCCAGTGGGCTGTTATTGAAGTTATTAGTTGTCCTTGGAACTGCACTAAAGGTATTTTGATTATATAATCAGCAGCACTTTCTATTACACACCAACAAATATCAGTGAGCATCATTAGCATTTAAGCCTAATGTAGATTCCTCCATTTGAAATGAGGGCGCAATCATTCAGACTCAATTGAATTGTGATCCATATTCAGTGAGCCAGGCATCCAGGCAGCAAAATCACAACACAGCAGCAGCTCTCTGAAGTGGGTTGGCAAGTATTTTCCTTGTAGTGTAGCCGGTTTATGTTTTAATGCTTTTGATAATACATTTTTATGAAATAATAGATATTTATTGCAGACAAATGTCTCTTAATGGTTTGTCATCAGAGCTGCTATCTTTAAGTGGCACTCAGAGGAATGGACACTGTATTGCAGCAGTACAGTAGGCATGTGTTTGTGTGTGTATGTGTGTGTGTGTGTTGAATATAAATGTCCATTAGCATCTGGAGTTTTTACCATGGATAGATCTGGCTGATGGGTGATTAAACCTCAGTGATGCTTGTAAGGCCATCTGCCATTTTCTGCTGGTGACAGTTGTTGAGTGAAAAGTCATTCAATTTAAAGGCCGTGCATATGTGTCTATTGGCTGATTAGAGCTCTCTGCATTTGATTGACATCACCATTAGCTATGTTACATTTGCTGTGGTAGATGTTGTGTGTGTGTATATGTGTGTGTGTGTGTGTATGTGAAACTCTCCATATCATTGCATGTACATCTTTAGATATACTGTCTAAGTGACATGATACATTTGGTGCCATTTGGCTAAGAGGTGTCACTATATCAGCATCATTTCTTGAGAATAAACCTGTCTGTGTTTGTATGTTTCTGACTGTATGACTTCACACTTGGTGAGTCTATTGCTGAGGACCCAAAGTAGTGCAAGTTCTGTGAAGTCGATCAGATGTCTGGTTTGTGAACGCTGTGTGCAGCCATACCATGTTTCTTGAAAATGCTGCAAGAATCGCCTACGGGGAACAAGCAATAGGCTCGCTCAAAGTGGACAAGCGCTCTGGACAGGAACCTTCCTGCCCACCCATTCCAGTACACACCAACTAGTCATTAACTTTGTCTTTCTCTAGTTCTGAAAACAACACTGATGAGAGTAGTTAGAGTGAACTAAAACAAAATCAAACAAAACCAAAACCATAAGCTAAAATATACTAAAACCAAATGTCAAAAAATAAAGCCAACATAGTGGTGCCAAAAATTACAATACTACAAATGGCCACTTGAGGCCCTTTGACCCCCATGTTAAAATCCCCAACTTTACAGCAGAAATAAACATGTTTACAGCTGAGTACATAAAAAAGTGTTTTTTTTTCAACCATGGTGGTGAATTTGACTCTCTTGTAAATAATATTAATGCTTAAAGTTAGGCATGATTAAGGGTTAGGGTCCAGCAACCAACCAGGTTTCACTTCCACCAAGACTAAACTTCTTTGCCCATTTTTAGATGACTTGGAAGTTTGGCATTATCAGGGATGGCGACAGCTGGTTTTTAAGGAACTTATGTTTAACTCAGGCCGCATATGCTTTCTCCTAAATGTAAGTAACACTTTTTGTAGGAGACAGAGTTTCATAAAACCAGATTCAAAAATGTGCTCAATTTAACCATCATCTTAAAAGCTACCATTATACGCCTGGTTGAGCTCTTTGAATCAAAAGTTGTGCCTGTGTTGTCAATGCAGAACACAGTTCAGAGGATTTACACGCAAACTTCAATCCCTGATACCCCATGTTAAATTGAGTTTGTCTAATTCACTGTGCTGCTTTAGAAAACAAGGTTGAAAGGAAATCACGCTGCCTCACAGAGCTCTTTAGCGTAGCACCAAAAATGAAAGACATACCTCTACTGTGGACTTTTGATATGTACACAATGAGACACAGACAGCACTAATTACACTGTTAATCTCAGTGTTAAAAGTGTTGTTAATTTGAAAGCCGAGTTGTGGGCACAGGGTCTAGACAAAGGGACAGATGACTGGTGAAGCCCAAACAAAACACTGCAGCAAGTTTTAATGAGGCGACAGGGGACTGCCCGTCAAACACATAACAAACACTCACATCCCAGAAGGGACACACACAAATAAATACACACAAGTTTGCTCTAGTGCTCCATGTACACACATGTACACGGGAATACAGTCGTGCGTGCGAGTAAACACACATTCCACAGTACTACGGGAGATAACACTTCCACATGGACGTTTAGCTGATTTGCTGCTGATCTGAATTCCGTCTTCACCAAAACACGCCTGTCTCAGACCTGACTGATGAGCTTAAAGGGTCAAAAGATTAAGCTCAATACTCCCCATGTCAGCCATGTCAATCATAGCATGTTGAGCTGCATTTACAACGTTACAGCAATATCGGAGATTACCGCTTTGAAATGCGGGGCTAAATACCCCTGCATTACGGCGCTGAAATATAGACCTAAAAATCCAAGATTATACTTCAGTGAAATAAAGCCTTTAGGCCTAATCCATATTCAAAGTCTTGTCTCTAGCTGGGCTGCGGGCCTCTATAACCTAGTTCTGATGGCTGTTATTGGGGAAAGCAGCTTTGTACTGGTCAGTTGTGTGATGAGGGCTTGGACACGGTCTGTTGAGCTGACCTATATTTGGCTGCCTGCCCTGTCTGCACAGTCAAAACCAAAGCCTCTCTCTTGTTTTCTTCTATAGGCAAATTTGGCCAACAGGCTGTCTTGTCAGCTCTCTCATCTGGTTTTCAGGCCGAGTTCAAGCTTGAAAGTACTGTCATGTGAAATGTTTCATGCATACAGATCCTCCCACAAAGTGAAGAGAGAATTTATAAAGAGTACATAAACTAAACTTTATTCCCCATCAGTGTAAAGGAATTTTTAATACTGGTGCAGCAATGGATTGACAGCTAACATGGCATCACACACAAATAACAATAGCACTCGCAAAGCACAGATGTCCGGAAAGCCAATGATGCATTCACATGCTCCTCAGATGGTGAAAAATAATTGATGTATCCACCCCCTTAATTCAAATCCACTCCAAATTGATCCCTGCTACACCATTCCACCAAGTTTTATGAAAATTGGTTGGTGTTTTTCGTAAACCCGCTGACAGACAAAAAACCCCCCCTCCATGGTGGTGATTTACAGCCATGCAGGCCCCTCTGTGAGGCTGTGCTTGAGCTAAATATCAGCATGCTACCATTCTCACGATGAAAATGTGCTATTAATAGTGATGAAAATTGCATCTGATACTGGTAGGAATCTCAATTTTGCAGTATTTGGTCATAGACCAACATTTCCACCTACTGGAGACCATGGATTGAGAAGTGGCTTATTACTAATATTTAGTGCTATCAAAAATATAATATTATTAACGCGTTAGCGCAAATCAATTTTAACGCCGTCGTTTTTTTATCGCGAGATTAACGCTCGCCGTGACGTGACCTCGTGAACGAAAAACTACGGGATCCATTCAGCTGTAAACCGGAAACAAAACAATGGACACGCGTCACGCATGGTAGTTGTAAACCGGTTAGCGGCCAATGCGAATTCTCCGCCGCCTCCTTGTCAAAACCAGGCGACATTGGACGGCTTTCAACAGAGGCATATTTCGACCCTCAGTGGGAACTTCAGTCGCATGCTTTAACGGCCATGAAGACAGAAGTGACACACCTCGCCGCTGCTGTCGCAGAGCATTTCATGCTAGTAGCCAGAGAGTGGAACATCGAACACGAAGTTGTCTCACTGACCGGTTAGTGCACGAGCCGTGCATCGCACACAGTGTGGACCGAGCAGTCACGGTTTATTTACAACACAATTCAATTAAAAATATGAATGAATACTCAAAGTGAAAATGTTAGTGTGAAATATAACACTCTACGCTATTTTTTTCAATAAGACATTTGCACAAAGCAAGCCCATCCACTTTTCCATGTTGATAAGAGCATTAAAATACAAATTCAAGGGACATTTCGACTAGATATTTAAACGTGCGATTAATTTGCGAATAATCGCGAGTTAACTACGACATTCATGAGATTAATCGCGATTAAATATTTTAATTGATTGACAGCACTACTTAGAATCCTTTACCAGATTAAATATGAAATAATCAAGATTTAAAAGGTTAAATCTTACATTGTGGCCTAAATAGACATGACACCATTGAAAGACTACCCAATGAATGGTAACAGACCATTGCCACAATTAAAATGACAAATCTCTCTGGGTATGAAAATTGTTGGAAACATTTAGGATTCACACAACTTGATAAAAAAACATAACATAGGTCTAGTCTTAGATTTAGACATTCAAGTGCAGAAAAGTGACATATAAGTATTTCTTCCACCACTTGCCTGTTTGATCTAAAAACTATTACTATTTAACTATCTTACAAGAGTTTTTCAGAGGCAAGAGCTCTGTTGCACCAGTCCTACCACACCAAGCCAGCATTTTGCACACTCCAAAGTAGTTATTTTCAAAGATATGCTTTGGGGTAGATATAGCTATATTTTAAATGCTGTGTTATTATGTGTTGAAGTGAGGACGGGGAAAAAGTTTTGCTATACGTCTTGCTTTATGTTGGGCTGAATTATTTCTAGTGACCAGCAGAGGGCAACTGCACTGGTTGCAATGATTGTATGGATGTCTATAAGAAAATGACCCCACTTCACACTCCTCATGAGTTTACTGTCTGAATCTCTAATTTTACGTTTCCAATGCAGTATGATGTTCATTTAGTAAATTATGATCCCAGTTAGAGTAAAATAGACATTAAAGTAAGTAAGGCATTAGGGCGTGGCTACCATGTGATTGACATATCACAGCCATGGCACACCATGTTTTCGTTTTACAACCCTGATTCCAGAAAAGTTTGGACACTGTGTGAAAAACAACTATATTTATCAGTTAAAACAAGCAAGATGGCGATAGCCAAAAGGCTACAATGGTTGTCCACAAACCAACGGTTGCATGGTTGCATGGTGGTTATGTCAACTTCTTTTTTACAGTCTGAGTGGGATTTGCAGCAGTCCCATATGTTGTACCATCAATGTCATGTGGTCAGTTGATATGAAGCACAATGACTGGCCTATACTAACATCTAGGAACCTTAAAATAAATGGCCAGCTCTTAAAAAGGCTTTATTAAGGAGGGTTTTGCTGTTCTGCCCAATTGTGAAATACCTAATGGTTCATTTTCCAGCCAGCCAAGAATATTCTCACACAGGTCAGTCACATTAGCTCTCTGAGTAAAAAGAGAAAGAGTGTAAGAGAGGGATTTGGGATTTTTCTATAGAGAAATAGAGGGATGGAGACAGATTAGGATGAGTAGAGGTGATAATGAGAGTGATGACATTGTGCGTGATGTGACTACAGGAAGAGCAGAGGGGGAGAGGGAGGGGAAGTTGGATGGATGGCACAGAGGAAGGAAGTAAGTTGGCAGGGAAACAGGATGGAAGACACGTGCCAGCACATGATAATGCTTTGCAGTTGTGACCGCACAGCCAGAGAGTAAGAAAAAAATCCAGAAAAGGAAGAGAGAAAAAAAAGGGGATGGCGTGAAGACTGTGAAGCATGTAGAGGTGTCACGAGGCCAAGATAAGCAGCCAAGTGTTTATGAGGGCTCAGGTGCACTGCAGCGTTGCAGGTTCAAATCCACACTGCAACCTTTCGCGGTTATCCTCCTCCTGTCACCCTCTGCTACGTGCTGCCTAATAAAGCAGAAATGTGCTGAAAACATGAGGAGACACTGAAATAGGTCAAGTGAAGAGAAGTGGGCAGGCAGAGAGGGAAGGAGGGGGAGAGAAAGTTTCGAGGCAACAAGAAGGAGGGAGGATGCGATGGGGGGAGACATGAGGAGGAAAGGAGGAGAGGGGGGATGGAGTGTAAGTGAAAAGGTGGGTGGTAATGAAAAATTTAAGTTAAGAAACAGTGATGAGGGATGGATAGATAGTGAGGAAGAGGAACACTCTCTAAAATGGAAGACAAGTAAAGCCAGGTCAGCCATATTAGCAGTCTTCAGTGACCAGAGATTGTTGCCTAGCAGCATGCAAGAATAGTTTCTCTTTCCTATTCTCCTCCTCTTGTATCTCTCGTCTCTCCTCACCTCATCCCTTTATTCTCACTCCCCTTTTCCTGTCCCCTCTCCTTTCCACCCTTACCTCTCCACTCTGCTCACAGGCTCCACTCTCCTTTTTTCTTTTTCTTTTTTACCTCAGTACTAGGCCGGTGCCACCTCATGCCAACAGCCAGTCTTTTTGTGTGTGTGTGGCAGATTCCTCATGACAAGCCTTTCATCAGTGTGTAAAGCTGGCTGATGCAGCTGTTACACCAGCTCCGTGCTGCATCAGGATTACATGGCACATGTGAAGCCCGTGTCCTCCAACGCTTGGTCAAATACAGGATGACACATGGCATCGAGCATGCAAGTGTGTGTGAGGTTGTGTGTGTATGCCAGGATGCAAGGACTTTTACCTTTTTTTGTAAATTAAAAGTATCTTTTGTGACGTTTCCCTGTTAAAACATCTAAAAACAACTAGACCTGTGTTATATATATTGTTGAGTTGTGTACCATCATCCCAAATGTTTACCACAATTTTTCAAACCAGAGAGATCTGTAATTTGGGTGATAACTTCCTGATATGTGGCCTAGAGATAATTTGCCAACATTACATTAAATAGGAAAATGACAACCAGTGTTGCCAGAATTTGGGCTGGTCTAAGAGATGGACAGGTTTTTAATTCTATTAAAAAGTAAAATATATATAAGTTGACAGCTTTTCCCTTTTGTTTGAAATCATAGCTCACTGGACTTGATGATAAGTCCAGTGCTCAAGGTAAATTAATGTAAAATTACATTAGAGAAAGAAACAGACCATTTATATTATAACAGAGGGTAAAATAGGAAGCCATGCATAGTCTCTGTGGTTCTCGTTCACATGCTTAAAAATATGTCATGTTTGATTCTGTTGTGTGAAAATCATCCATGGCTCACATATAGTTGAAGCTGTATTGTTTTTTTGAGGTTATATATATGTGCATGTTTTTAATCTTAGTGAACTACAAATGTTATTGACTTCATTTACCACACAGTGCAAACTTGTCCTGAACATCTGTCCTTAGCAGAAAAGATGCTTTTTTATTGCTGACATATCCAATACTGTACTAACTAATATTGTGAGTGCATCCAAAACCTGATACATTATTTATCTTAGCCATAAAGCTCCACTGTTGTCCAAAATCTATAAAAAACTCATAAATGAGCCACACTGTTTCACTTTGGCTGCAATACTAACACACTGTTGGCTTTAATCTTTTCATTTAAATTGTTGATGGCAATAAAGAAACAGACTATTACCACATTTATGTTTAAAATTTCAAGTTGTCTGGCAAAAGATGTCATCAAATTGTGAGACTGATAGTAGCAATTAAAAGTAAAGTACTTTTATG
>CAFUXE010000380.1:126254-138030 GCA_903364295.1 Serranus cabrilla | reverse complement strand
GTGTGCAACATTCAAAAAGGGTTGTCAAGATTAATGAAATATGAATAGCAGAAAGTAGGGGGGATAATTCCTCCAGTCCTTCCAGGGTGAGACAGGGCGACAGTAAACAGTAAACACAAATGATGGAATGCCCATCTGAGCTAATGTGTCACAAATATGTCACCACATTTTGATCTGTTAGCAGAAAGCCTCAGGCTACAGCCGCTCAGTGTAATTTTGAAACTGCTCTAATGTGGTGGGATGCATCATTTCGCTACATTTTGTCAAAGTCTGAGCAGCTTTGTTGGAGATACTGTGTGACGGAGCCACAAAAGGACAGGACAAAGCCCACACCTTGATTCTTTTCTTCAGTAAAGCTAACTGGAAGCTGTTAGTCTTAGAGTTTTGTGCTTATTATATATTTATGAAGGTTAGAATATTCATGACTCTGCCAGAATGTGTCTTGATGTGTCCATCTGTTTTAACAAACATCTTTCATTATGTTACTGTTCAGACTTTGGACTCTGTCTCACCTGCACAAACGCAGGCAAATCACAGAGGCGATATCCCCGGTCAAAATTCACCAAACACTGATGTGTGCTATTGCCTTGCATTCTGTGTTTGGATTCAAAAGCTATGGCATTTGCATTTCATTTAGATTTGAACCCACCAATCCACTTTTTCAATAATATCAATAATTCCAATACTAGAGCTCTTACAATTTTGCCTTAAATTAAAATATAGTCCAATCTACACAATCAAAAACCCTATGAAATCAGTTAATACCAACGTGTGTGGTTGCTTCTTGCTTTTTTACAAGATGTGTGTGATGTGACATGAAAAAACGACATGCTTGTAGTAACAGCAGTAGATCTAGTGAGAACAATTCTCACAAGCAGCTGCCTAAATATTGGTATTAATAAATATATAAGAGGCTGGATTATTACCACCAGAGATAAATGTTGATGCAACAGTTTGAAAGCCCCACAACAGAGTCAAGCGTTTAAATGAACTGAGTGACTCATCGATCCACTAAAGAGCAGAACGATCGTCTTCACTGTGATTAAACAAGCGAAAGGACGGAGGACTGTCGCTGTGAAAATAAAAGTAGAATTTTGGTGTTTAAGTTGAACTGCAGTTGGAGCAGCCACCTCCATGCTATAGAACTAGTTTAGCTAATTAGCGTAAGCTTCATGACAGCCTTACCAACACAACCAAAGGGATGTTCTCCACCAATATTATATTTATTTATTGATCATTGTGTTGATAGTTGATGTTAGACTGATATCCAACGAGTGAAGTACGTCAGAGTCGGAGCATCTCTAATTTCATTTCACTTTGCCCTAGTTGAGAGTAGATTCTGCACCTCCCCATATTAGAGGTACACAAAGCTTAAAGAATGATCAGGAGAAATTGTAATGACGCGCTTAGCATCACTGCTGCATTAGTTATGGTGTTCGACTTCATAGTTTTGCAGATGATTAAACCTTGTATTGTTCAAATCCAAGATTTAACAAGATTAAAAATCCACAGAGATGCTAGCAGCTTTCATTTTTCATTCAAAGTTAGTGACATAACAGGAAACAAAATTGTGAGATTGGACAAAAAAATGAATTTTTTTTTATGAGAACTGGATCATTAGTTTAAGAGGTTATGAAATCAAAAATGGAAATTTCGAGCTCTTGGTGCTGATGCTGAGTTGTTGGTGCATGATAGGAAAATATGGGATAACCAAAATCATCAGGGTTTAGCCTCTGTGGACCACTTATGTATCTGCCAAAATTAATGTTAATCCATCCAGAAGTTGTCCGGATATTTTAATCTGGACCAAAATGAACAGATGGACTGATGGAGCATCATTGCCACCCCCAGAGCCACACTACCACTGTATTTCAAAACTACATCCAATCAGCTTATTCTCCCATAGGATAAAGACCAATCAACATACATAAATATAACACAGATTTAATGTGATGTTGGTGTTAGATCTCATTATGTATTTAAACTTAGGGGACACATCAAAGTCTGTTTACAGGTCTTACAGAGTACTACTGTATACTTTATGTCTAAAGCTTTTTTGCTGCTCAAATTTTTTTTCATTTTTTTTATTAGGTCATCACCCTAAACTTTCCCAGAATAAGTGTGATAGCAATGTTTTTTTTATGTAATTGGTTCAATTACATTTCTTGCAAAACAAACTACTGCTGCTTCCATTATTGAGTCAGGCAATAATTGTCATTATTTAATTGACACCAAGTAGAAATGTCAGACTGGTGAAGCCATTTTGACAGCACATCGAGAAATTGTCTGACATGTTTTGCGTAACCTGAACCTTTATAGAGCCCAATGATCACATTTTTTACAACAAGTATTAGCCAGTAGCAATCAGTGAGTGTCAATGAGAGCACCTTAAGTAATAGAGACTGACGAATAGAGACGCAGCAACAGTAGATAGAAGCGTTATGAATGTTGGCTCTGTCTGCATGCACTGCGTGTGGGTGGGTGCACAGTTCGAGTGGATACTTGATACCGTGGACACTGTGTGTGTCCTTGAGTACTATAAGATGTACTCTGAAATGCGGATGCTAAAGATAGCGAGTGAAAATGCTGAGAGTGAAAAATAATGGATTCTGCATGTTTTATACTGAAACCTCACTGTGAGTTACGACAATGTTCTTGAGGTCCATTCCCAGTCTAACTAGGTCATGTGGACTAGGACATACGCACACACACAGGTCATGTGCACACACATAGATAATCTAGGGCATGGTAATGGCCTTCCGATAAGAATGTGTAAAAAGTAAAAGGCTGGAGAGGAGAAGACAGGAATGGAAGGAGTGTCAGCTATTTGAACAAAGTGAAGACGAATGGATAGTTTGTCACTCGCTTTTCCCCCTCCCTTCTTCTTGAAGTCGTTATATTTCATGCCCCTGCACCATAGTGAAGTTATTATTACTTTTTAAGCCAGTCATTTTTCACCTCCCTCCATACTTGTTTTCGCAGTGTGTAATTCCTCAATATGTTTGGGCTTTTGCCAATGTTTGTAACCAGGACACACACACACACACACACACACACACACACACGCACACACATCCTGTTAATTTTGGTTCATAAAGACAAGGTCAGGCAAGAGAGACCAAGAAAAAGGCTTCACACACACTTGGATACACAGGCGTGCACACACATGCAGACACACACACACACTTGTGTAGCCGCTGCCAATCAGACTCTTTTGCTTCTGCTGACTCACACCAGGAGATCCCTGCTGCTGTTTTTCCTCCGTTTCCTTCAACCCACATGAGATTGATTAGCCATTCGACGTTGTATTTATCACATCTGTCAGCTTTTGTCCTCGTATCGTTCATCATCTCTGCTGTCAACACATCTGCTATTGGGGGAGCACAGTGTGAAGTGTCAACTCTGAAAGAGTTTCATTCCAATGTAAGATGTGCCTATTTGAAAAATCTGACATATTGTCTTGTTGAATGGCAGATAAAGTGAAAGTGGCACTGGCTATTGATTAGCTGTCTTTTTCCTTGCAGCCTGGAAACATTTGACAATCCAGTCAGCTCTGAAATATCAAGATGGTGAATGTATGGTGAATGAAAAAGAATCTGAAAAAGGGGTTATCCTATCAGCAGGACCAACAGCAGTTCGAAACAAAATCCTTCATTTTGTTTAAAAAAAAAAATTATTTCTGGTGCCTCTAGTCCTTTTTGGTGCTAAATGTTCCAGTTGCATTTGTGCATAATTACAAAGGACCATACCATGAAAACGGATAAGGATAAAATTCATTGTAAGGGATATTATTTTAGTAGTCATGACACCTTCTTGGCAGCAGTAAGTTAACATTGTCATTCGGCTTTGGCAGCATCACTGTATTACTGGATACCAGGTTATTTCTGACAGGATGATTTTCAGTACCATCCAATATACTGTACAGACACTCCTCTTTAATGGCAGAATGCTGTATTTACTGTAGTTGATGTAGTGTAGGGCACAGTATGTGTTTTTCCAGCCCACTTTAGATGAAACCTTGCACACTTCCATATGACAAAAGCCTTGATGCAGCATTGACAATGGCTGCATTGATATTATTTAGTGGTTTCTTAGCTAGCTAGCAACCTGTCTGTCCAGAAAGTAGTCTTCTAGCACAAAGAACAGAGGGACGGTTAGACCAGGGATTCCAATGGTCACCATTAAAGCATGTAAGCTATCTAAGTGGATGTCTAGATAGTTAGCTAGTGTACTACTTCCACAATTATTTTATGCTAAACTGGTTCCAGAATATAAGCCAAACAAAATTGTCACTCATTTAGCAATGTGCAATCAAAAACAAGAATGTGTGGAGGGAGAATTAAGTTGTTAACTTTGACTCATTTAGCTGAAGGCAAGTTAGCTTTTGTCAACTTTTCATGATATAGAGCCTCACTGCTAGCTTACTTTTTTTTGTGGGAAAACAAAGTAAATATGTTAATCATAGCAGATTTTAAAACACCCCTTGAGGGGTACTTTGTATTCCATGTTACTGGTATTTAGAGACCAACAAACACATAGTTGGTTTTGGCTTTTTTGTGATGGCAGTAACTGAAATTAATATTAACATATAACTCTTCAATAGCTCTGTTCGGCACCACAAAATACACAAGAGCAGACTGTATTTCTCAAAAAATGTGTTACTTGTCCATTTCCATTAGTGTATTTGTCCTGACTTTGAGTGATTCACGGTCCAGTCTTGCATGGTTATAGGCCCTTTTTTTAACATCAACATCAAGTAAATAACTTAGTGAAAGGGGTTCATATTTTATCACTATGACTCAAAGAGGCTTTTTTAAAGGGAACATATTATGCTAATTTATTAGTTTTACACCTGAAACCCCTCCGGAAAAAGCCCAGTCTAATCTAATTGGTCAGTTATTCCAGGTATGAGAGAGGAAATCACGGCACTACAAAATTGTCAGTAGGCTCGGAAAACATCCCCTACTGTGATTTTCACTGCTTATAACTACCAGTTAGATAGTTTTACTTGACAATTACAAGTCTGTAGTCAACCAAACCTGACAAACAATTACAATTTGCAAGGATAAACCCAGAATGAAGGTAAAAGCTTATTGTTGTCCTCATCAGAGAGAGCACCCTTGTGTTCTTGTTCTGTTTCTCAGAACTGGAAAGCATTACTGCTTCAGCCTTCATTTCCATCATTTTTGCAACATGACTTCCTGCTGTGTTTACACAAAAAAAAAACAATGAGTGTAAGAAATGTTGCTGCAATCTCTGCCTCATCAGAGAACAAAAACATGACAATACATTCAAGGAATGCAGCAAAGAGAGAAGAATGGAAAAGAAAATCTATCACAGTAGCTCTCTAATGGCGATCAAACCTGAATGTGATGTTTCCGCAGCCAGATAATTAATGTGAATCGTAGTTTTCTTCGGAGTTGCTCACTCTAATTGGCAGTGCAGCAGGAAACAGCTTCTCTCAGGTCTGACCTGTAACTCTTTTGAATCCAAAACGAACGCAGTTTATACTGAGGTAATTTGAAATTATAGCTTTATTTTCCCTGTAAGCCTAATTAAACTCATCTCACGTATTTTCTTCACCTACCACCACATCATTATAAAAATACTGGTGAAGTGTTTCCTGTGTCATTTCTTTAATTGAAGACATTTTATTTACATATTTAGAGGCTGTGAAAACTCCATTTTTAACACAGTAGTTTCAAAGTACAAATACTTATCAAACCCCATTTAAGATTAGTGTTATGATAAAAGATGATAAAAAAACACAGTATTAATAGCTTTTTGGAAACAATCAGCTCTATGTTAATTGTACTCACTGTTGGATGATTCATTAGGTTCTTTTATTGGTGTTTTCTTACAGCAGTGCTGCGATAATAATGGATGCTATCAGCCTTTCCTCCCCCTCTCACCGCTGCTCTCTTCATTTGTTTATTAAGGATTAATTAAGATTTGTTTAGCATCGGCTACCTCATTAAATTACCCAATATAGTTCTCTTCAAAGTTCACAACAGAGTTAGATATTCATAAGAAGTGGTTTCAAAGTGGATCAAATATTTATTTTGTTTTACTTCATATGCAAGGGGGCATGCAGAAAAAGAAAAAAAGAGAATATTTAAGGGAAGAGGAGGGAGGGGAGGGATTTGGGAAGAATTGTGTGTGTTCATGCCTCGCCCCCCCCCCTCTCTCTCTCTGTTGCTCACTCTGGCATTTGAGAAAGTCTTTTACCTTTTGTTATTTCCAGCTGAAGGAAGACTCCAGGCTAGAGGACCATAGCAGAAATAGGACAATATGTCTCATTTCATCAATGCAGCGCTGCTGTATGTGAATGTTCCTGTTTGAAAATGTGTGTTTATTTGTGTGTATGTCTAATGAACAGACCATTTGCTCAGACCAAGCTCTTTTAGCTTCTGTTGCTAACCTGTCAAGCTATTATTCTCACACAAGGAGCAAAAAGACAAAGCTCCACCTGAAAGAACCACCAGAAAGAAGTGTGGATTTTAATGGTACTGAGTGACTTAGAAACTAATACAAGTCTGGGTTAATGCATAACAACTACAACAACAAAAAGCATTATTTTACAATTTGAGGTCAGAGATTGAATAGAAAATATTTAAAATTGAGTTTTAATCTTTAATTCTCCGGGTCTGGGGAACATAAAAACATCAGAAAATAGAAAAATAGAATATTAGCAGCACTTGAAAACAGAAATAAATAACACTTCAGATTAATCAAATAGAGTAGTTGGCAGTTCATGAATAAAAAGCAGTCTATAAAGTAAGTACCAGTTTGGATAGAACTTGAATGTGGGAAACATAAAGAGGGAAGGAAATGTTAAAAGCAGAATGTGCCAGTGCAAAACAGTTACTCTATACTGTGCAGTGATGCTGTCCTGGTGCATGTGTGATGTTAGGGGCATCAGAGTGAATGAATCAGTCCTTGAGGGGAGGATGTGGACACCAAAACATTGGGTAAGAAGCTAAAATGAAGCCAAAGTACCTTAAACATGGATTCTTTTCAATGGCCAGCAGAGGGCGACTCCACTGGTAGCAAAAAGAAGTCAGATTGTATAGAAGTTAATGACTGAATAAACAGACCCTAATTTACTTTAATGATTAACTCATAGTTTCCCTATCAGTGTATGGTCTCAGTAACTAGACACAAATCTTCTTCAATACAGCATGATGTTCATATTGTAAGCTATGGTCCCATTTAACAACAAATATACCAGAAAGCAGACATTAAAATAGACCATAAAGGGCTATCCTATTATTAACAAGTTGCTACCACTGTGTTGTCAGTGTTTTTTGTCTTTGACCATTTCAGTGTGTTTTAGCTCATCACATTACAGTCACATTTTGGTCACCTGAAAATGTGTTGTTGTTGAAGAAGACAGTACTGAGTTATTCAATCTTGCACCTTGCTAACCACAGTAACTTTTGCTCCAGCCTCTTGTGTTGGAAATATGGTGACTTACATGGCACATGTATTTTTTTGTTTTAGAATGGCTGAAAAAGGCAAACCCTTCACACCCTTAAAACACAAATTATCACTCTTACTTCAAGTCAGTGTACCACCAATATGGACCATGCTATTCACATGCCCATTTGCCCATTTCAGAGTGTCACTTTTATGGCTGCTATGTCACGGGCAGTGTATTATGTTAGAGCTCGGAAAGGACCAATGGTTTCTTACTTTTGGCAGCTCAGTCTGATTGTCGTCTCTCTCTGCTACCTGCCACAGTAAGAACAAAAGGTTCACTGGGGATTGACAGGCAAGTGAGGCTAAGATAGTGTGTGTGTGCGTGTGTGTGTGTGTGTGTGTGTATGCTCTGTTGGCTTGCACAGTTAAGTCCAGTGCTCCAGACTGGATGTAAGACTTCAGCCCTGTGAGTTATATCATGAAGTGAACTGAGCAGAAGGTTCACACTGTGAAGGAAAAGACAGCATACTTTATATTTAATGAGCATAAGTCTAGTGGTAGACGTTGATTTTTTTTATTACTGGCAAATGAAGAAAGAGACAGATGCTGCAACGTAGCCAAAGCAAGGATTGCAGCTCATGCATGAGTAAGAACTGAGGATTGCTTTCTGTCAGGCCTATTTTCCACTCTTTTCCTACTTCTTTAGACTCCTCCTGCCACCGATACAGTTCTATTTCAACATATCTTTGGTGTATCATTAAGGCAATTCTCTCAAAATTCTGTCAGATTTCATTTTCAAAACTATACTCTTTTCTTATAACAAAGTCTCAAGATGACTCATAACTTCAACAGCAACACAAAAGCATTCAATACTTTCAGACCAACAGTAGTTTTGCGAAAATAGTTGTTTTTTCCCAAATCGTTATTATTGAAAAGCTTGGACTGTGTACTCGATTTGACTGTAGCCAGTCTGTTGAATAGGCGTTTATCATTGTTGTACTGATAAATGTCATAATAATGTTTGTACCTGTCAAATTAATGTATTTTTATACTGAATTTAGTTTTATATATTTTTACAGTTACCTCTGATATTTGTCCCTGGTCCTTGTGAAGTCAACATTGGCTTCACCACCAACTGAGCCTAAAACTTTTTTGTAGAACAAGATTGCATAATTCCTGAAGAGTTAAATCAGCCTGTCTCTTGGCCTCCTCTCATCTCACATTTTCAAAAGTAAAAGCTTTTTTCTCATTCATTTACAAAAAGTGCATATAAATAGCTAAGCTTGATCAAAGTGTAGCCACACATTTCACAGACTAATTTCTTTGACGTTCCTGCATGAATTGATTGATTGATTTGATTTGTCTTGTTTCTTGACTTTATTTTGTCGATCAAACCCTCGAAAACAGCACCTAGCACTCAGTTGAAGCATGCCATATTATACAAATACAAAAATGCAACATAACATATATTTATTGAAGGGCATGTGGACACGCCAATGGGACTTCCACTGTGCTGTAATTCATCAAATCCAATACTTGTGTCCTGCAGAAGTAAAACCTTATATGGTCAGTGAAAGCCAGTCATGAACTGATCATGCTGTTGCTGGGTCAGCATTGACAAATTAGTTGACCACACGAACTGAGTGCCCAAAAGCTCTGTAGTTACACAAGAACAGATACACAAGAACACTGTCCCCAAGCAGTGGGAAATAAATGAATAACCTTAAAATAGTTAATGATATACTCATCATGTTGTGGTTTGAACATACAAATAAAATCTTTTTTTCTTCTAATATTCTTTCTTGGGCCACACGGTGGTGTAGTGTTTGGCACTCTTGCCTCACAGCAAGAGGGTTGCCCGTTCGATCCCGGCCTGCGGCCCTTCTGTGTGGAGTTTGCATGATCTTGTCAGTGTCTTGTAAATTTTCTATTTAGATTTGTTCTTGAATCCATTCAGTAAAAGCTTTTCCAAAAAGGACAGTGAGCTTTTATTGGACAGAGCTTCTAATTTCTCCTCTTTCATAAACTGCACCTGCAGATACAGTGTTGTTTTGGGAGGAATAGAATGTCAATCGGCAATCCTCCAAGCAAGAAGCAATAAACTGCCACAAAAATAACAAGTCCACAAGGTGTTTCAATGTGATTAAAACAACACTGTCAAGAAAACTCGGAAGAACTCTTCCCCTTTAGATGTTTACCTCATGTGTCACGGCTTTGGGCTTTTAGCATCCTCGAGGTTTCCATTCGCCCGCAGTTTGAATAAACAATACCTTCATGCTTTTTTTTCTTTTCTTTTTTAACTTTGCAGCACAATGAGCTCAACAAAGATGCTGCATTCTGAATATTTTAAGTTGCTCATAATTCACGTCTGTGCTTAAAACCAGTTTCAGTGCTGTAGCACGGAGGGTGGGAACCCAGGCCGCAGTGAGGAGAGGAATTAAACCCAGATCTACAGCCGCAGTTATTGAGGAAACAAGACAAATCTGTCTGGTTCGGGATGAACATTTAAGTAGTTTTGGTATCCAGAGAGTGCTAAATCTCCTTGAATCTGTCTTCCCCCTTGCTGCTTTCAAGTCAACTGAAGTTTTCTTCTTCTCTATCTCATTTCACTTGTCTCTCTGCTCCCCTGGCTTCTATCTTTCTATCACTCCTCCACCTTTTCGTGTTGGCTTGTTTCCCCATGCCTCCGGGACAACTTTGTTACCAACTGGATGTACCTAGTAATTTTCCAGCCTAAAACAATAGCTACAGACAGCAGTGGTCTTAGCTGTACAGCCACTGTGTGACATTTTCTCATTGAACAGGGCCCCCTTTCTGAAACAACTAAATGCCAGGCGGACACCACGGGGCACAATTAGACCGCTTTACACTGGAGAGAGAGGGGGAGACAGCTACAGAACACACACACACACACACACTGCAACTTTGCTCCCCATGCAGCCCACCACTGTCCTACAGTCATTTATTTTACTTTACTAATTGCTTTAATGGGGTTTTCAGGGGCCAGCCTGTTCCTGTAAGCTAGTGGCTGTGCACTAACTCTCTATCCGTCTTCCCTCAGTCTCCATTAATAGGCTCAGATTGGAGCCCAATCTTTAGTAATGCAATCAGTTGACAAGCACTTGATTGTAGAACCTTCCAATTAAGACATAGTTAATTGTTGTCCTTTTCACTTAATTGCTTATCAAGCTCTCACACACAACACACACACACACACACGCATGCATGCACTCCAATCTGATGTCGGCCAGTAACTGTTTCTTTCCACCAGTAGGACGGACATGATGATGTTGTAGTTGCGCAGTACTGGTTTAAGACCTTAGATGACCCTATCAGTGATATATTTACTGTCACAGTCATTGGATTCTATTCATTTTACTACAGCACGATGAAATAATCACAATAAGCAGATAGTTTTGGTAAAAAGTTGTCACTAGCAATTTTTTATATAGATGACAATCCTTCTCAGCCACTGGTATGTTGTCTTATGTGACTTCTGAGGGTCTGACTCCTCTGAAGGCTGACATACATGCATTAAAAAAAACGTGGGAACAAAGCCCAACTGTTGGGTCGATTCACATCACATGTGTCCGATCCAAAAAGGTTGCACTTGAACACACCACAAAGACTAGAGTCAAAAGCCAACTAGCATGTATGCTCTGCGGTTGCATGAGAGGAAATTGCTCTCCATATCAGCAGGTGGCAGTAATTTATACTGTAAACTGGAAAATCTAGGACTGCAGATAAATGAACCATTGTTATACTGCACTCTCTCGTCCTTCTGCGGCTTCATTCCAGACATGAAAATGTTCCTGTATAGAAATGATCAGATGATTCTATGTCTGCCCTTTTAACTCTAGTTGTTTACTTGCTTTCCTCACTTCCGTTTCTCTTTCTCTTTACTGGTTTTCTAAAGGCTCTGTCGCCAATTCAACATACTCAATCAGCTGAGAAGCTGCTGACAAGGTCCGGCTAGTGCCCTGGGTGCAGGAAACATCAGAAAAACTAGGGCCACAGACGTTCGTCAAAAGCCCGACATGGGTTGAGGGCAGACTGTCAGTCTTGTGTGTCAAGGCCTTAAGAAAATAACCTATGATGCTGTCATCACGGTTACCCTGTTTGGGCTTGGAGACTTCTAAGTGAGAGGAAAAGGAATGGCTGCGTTACAAAGTGTGGGACTATTGGAGCTTGAGCCACATTAGTGACTGAAAGTCACCATGTTTCAGCCACTAACTAACTAAACTCCTTTTCTTAATCTTTTCCCCTAGTTACATGAAGACCATACAAACAGGAATGGAGCTCAGTGGCTTCTTTGTCTACATTATTGCAAACACTTTGTAATGGTCCTTTAACA
>CAFUXE010000380.1:110021-121591 GCA_903364295.1 Serranus cabrilla | reverse complement strand
CTATTTTGGTCCACAGTGCAGTGTAAACACATCTATGTATCATCATGTTGAAGTTGGGAAGAGACTGCATGTTGCTCTCACAGCATTCACACTTGAGAGATTTCACAGCAGTGTGTGTGTGTGTGTGTGTGTTTGTGAGCATTACAGCATGTTAACATCAACAGACTGCTCTGCATCCACAACATTTCCCTACGACAGAAGTTGCATTTTGTGTTTTACAAGCAGAACATAAATGCTGTTGCACAATGCACTTAACTGTGTCACAAAGTCAATGGGAACATTTCCATAGCCTTGGCACTGTTAGTGGGTCTATATATCCACTAAGTGTGTGTTCTCATAACCTGCAGAATCCATGCAAAGGCGTCTGTGTCTGTGTATGTGCATGCTGCGTGTGCACATGTTGCGTGCGTGTCCAGTTACCATTAATAACACGAAGACGGTGCATAATTACAGTGAAATTTGCAATTTGATTTGTTAACTTATTACATTAATGATTCATTATAATCAAATTGTATCATTATGGTGGGAAGCCTGGAATTGCCTCAGGCATCATCAGCATTTAAGCTCTCACAGACCGGCACTCTGCTCAGTGTGCTTAAGATTAAAATACACATCGTGTAATCACTATAAATAAGATTAATGTTCTTTCTTACAGGGAAATGTATTTTTTCAGTGATATTTTGAGGGCATTTCAAATGCTAAAGCTATTAAAAAAGTGAAGTTGTTTCTCTGACCGTGTCTGTGCAAACAGAGCCGTCTGACTTTTTATTCACTTTTAATGATTTGCAATTGCTTTCTGAATACATGCAGCTTAATTTGGCCGGTAACTCCACAAGGGTTCAGTGTTAGTTATGCAACAGACCATGTGTCATGCACAACATATTCTATATTAGACTGATGAGTAAAGTATTCCATGAAATTCATGTACTGCTTGTTCAAAGATCCTCACACACAGAATTACCGGGTGCAATTTCACCGAATGAAGTATATGAAGATGAATCAGATTTTAATTCTGAATTTTATAGCTTTTCGATGAGCTCAGATCCCTTTCAGAATATCTTTTTGTATTCAAATGCTGACCAGGGAGCACTGATTGATTATATCTCCCGTCCTGACATGATTTATGATAATCCCATCACTTTTATTATCTGGAAACCCACCAGAAAACTGTCAGAAACCAATTTAAGATCTAAATCATAATTTTCAGGACCATTGCCCCTGCGTTTAGGCACTGTGTGCTCGTTACTTGATTTGAAACTATCTCCAATCAATTTGGTTTAATTCGTTTTTTGTTTGTTTGTTTGTTTGTTTTTCTGCACAAATTGGTAAAATCAGTTATGTTTAATCAGCTATAATGATCGCAGCAGCAGGCACAAATACTGTAATCAGCTGTTGGTTTGTTTGCGTATCAGTTAATTGGTGGTTACTCATCACACATTCAACAGCATAAATTAAGCGTAAAAACAATGAGCCTCATGGAAAAACCACTCATAGGAACAGATTGTTTCATAAATGGCATGTACAAGGGATTTGATATTCTGTCGCTTGTGCACATTTTCTTTACATATATTGTTGTCTTTCTGCATGTATTTCATTTAAAATGTATTATTTTTTAAATCTGCAAAACTCCAGCTGTATAGCCTGCTAGCTTGCTAAAATATTATTTTATGGATAGGGTGTTTTGGCATGAGGATAATTAATGTTAATGTTAATTACTCCAACTGGCAACTTTTCAGTCACAAAACAAGAGTGTGCATACAGCATGTACTTTATGAAGTATAAAGGTCCACTTGGAACCCAAATTTTGGATAAAATAAATTACTTGTTGTGTTTTTCAGCAGCAATTTGAAAAATCTTCATTCAGCTTTATTGTTAAACTTCTGTAGCCAATAATTCTGCTCATAGAAATAGTCCAGCGTATAATTATTATGGTCTTATTCTCTTTTCCTCTATAATTGCCATAATGACCATGTGGTTATTTCTTTATTGATAACATGTTATATTGTGACAATTCATAATATTGGTATAGAGGATTTTGAAAATTTGCTCCCCACCTGACTGTGCCCCCTCTAAATCTTTTATCACCAGCCACCACTGTCTACACTGCGGCTTCACATTATTTAACTGTGGTGATATGACTGACATCCACAACATGGTAACAGCAGGATGCAAATCCATACAGTTATAGTGTATAGATGATTTGTCAGACAGGCATTAGACTAAAGCTTTCATGTGAAACAGACAAAAATAAAAAAAATTCATCTCAAAACTTCATGTGTTTCATGAGTTTCCTAGTCGCAGAATAACAAATGTCACATTTGTGACGGCGCTTTAGTTTGGTGTCACAGTTTTGTGACATATCAAACTCTTCTCAGTGAATATCTGGCAGCGTGGAACTGGCAGACACAGTGATATCTGGCCTGTTTTCCCACCACAGACTGCAGAGTCCATTTCACAACAATTAAAAATGTGTCAGAGACAACGGGGCCAAATTAATGTTCAGGATGGCTGTAAATGTGGCAGTAAATAAACTGACAGACAGAATGTTTTGACACATTCTTCCTCTCCCTCTCTCCCCCTCTCTCTCTCCAGGAGTTGCAGTTTGAACGTCTGACCAGGGAGCTGGAAGCCGAACGACAGATTGTTGCCAGTCAGCTGGAGAGATGCAAGCTTGGCTCTGAGACTGGAAGCATGACTAGCATCAGGTGTGTTTGTGTGTTTGTCTCACACCTGTCAGATCCTCTCCTGTACACTCTACCTGTGTGTTTCAGCTGTGCTTTTGCCGCTGACTGGCTTTACAGCAGGTCACATTAGAGGTGCACTCCTTGATTTGTGTCCAAAATTCATCTCCATGATTGAAACCAAAGTTCAAAAGCACTGTTGTTTTGTTTTGGAGGTTAGAGAGAGAGAGAAAGAGATTTTTTTGTATTTGTCGGGTGCACCAGATTCTTATCATTACCTACACACTTACTATAGTAGAGCTGCAATGTATTTATATTGTTGTTTCTTATAAATTCACACAAATAACACATCTCATTAGAAAGTAAACCAATCTTTTAGTTTTCCGTTCAATTTCACTTGCTTATTCAAAGGAGTTAAGCGTAGCATTTATCTTTAATAAGTATTTGCAGTAATTTTTGCAAGTGATCATTTCCATAATACTGACCTAAAGCTATGTAGCGCTGTCTCTTTCTCTCAGATAGAGCTACATAGCTAATGACCAAGTATCCAGTTTAAGTAGCATTAATGGATTTTCTGGCTACATTTTGGCTACAACCTGACATATTACAAATATGTTAAGTTGCTAAAGGCAATGTGTTAGCAAGCAATTAGCTAAGTACACATACAGCAGACAGTCCAATATCCACTCTTCTTTTAGCTCTGTTTTGGTCCTCATCACCTCTTTAGCTGCTTAATGCTCTGCTATGTTCACTAGGTAGTTGCTAACTTTGTCTATCTGCAGTTTGGTGCTTGGAAGGCTGTGTATAGTAATTTTATCATTATATATATTAATTGAACCTTTTATTTATTTATTTTTTTCGGAAAGCCACTTCCGTTCCTAAAACCAAAATAATGAGCTGAAAGCTGCTAAAAAAGCTCAGTAGAACTGAGGTGAGCTGCAGGCTTGGTGCATATTGCTAAATATGCTACATAACTAAAAGAATGAACGGTTAAAATTGTTAGCTAAATAATAGATATATGTCAAAAGCTTAAAGTAACAGGTCAGAAAGTAGCATCCAGTAGGTTTGTTTGGTGAAAAAAACTGCCTGCTGCTGGAAACAAGGTTGAGAAAAGTCATGAGAGTGAACCAATACATTTAATAAAATCCAAAACAATGAGCTGAAAGATGCTAAAATGTTCAGTAGAACTATTATGTTGTACTTTGGGAGTTCGTCACTATGAGTGACCCCTCTTTTATAACCCACAGTAATTCAAAATATTCATATTAAAAGAAAGTTGATTAGTGCAGCTTTAAAATACTGTAGCTAGCCTATTTCTAACTATTCAAGCTAGTTACCAAGGCTTGTGACATCAAAGATAGACTAAGGTAAATGAAAAATAAGTTAATGTTATGCTCGTTATATCTTGACTATAACACCCTGCCTGCTCAGTCATTGCAATCAAGGACAATATTCATCACCAGAGCAGCGTTAACTCATAACAAATGTTGAATATGATACAAAAGAGGAACTGTTCTTACTTATAACATTTTTATATAACTGCATTTCAGTAATTATGTTCACTTTAGCTGACCTCATTTTAAGAGCACACATTAGCTGTTATCAGCACTCACTATTATTATCCCTCTCCTTGCTCCACATAATATACATACAGAATAACAACAGGGAGGTGAAGGGGACATGAAGCAATTAAGGTGTAATCACTTTATAAAACATATTGACTTAATTTCAGAAAAAGTACAATAAAAACTCAAGGATGATAACCTGAGGCCTCTAACTTGTATATGTAAGGTATGTCTTGGGAAAGGATATAGATCTGTCAAAAAGTCACTGACAGAGTGAAGTTTAATGATGGGATCGAGTTGCCATCCTGAAGCTCTTAACTGCACTTTGACTACACATACTGTAGTATCTTTTATCTCAGAGGCACATGAGGACTGAATTAAGATCACTTTGTAGCAGAAGGATTTGAACTTGAAATAAAATAGATGTCAGATTGACACTTTGATTCTAGCAGAGCTAATCTGGGTTTGATGTCCAAATAATCAGATCATTTGTCATATACATAACGCTTCAATGTGGATTTTATATAACCTGTATTTGAGTATTATAGTCATGACCTTGTGTTATGCAAAGCTAATCTTTTGAAAACTCCTCATTTATGATAATCAGGTGTGACAACTGATCCCAGCCAACCCAGTCAGTGTAACACTTCAGGTTGATCAAAGCAGCTGTTTTTGGTAGTTTTAATGAGTGTTGGCTCAGGTCTAATGGCACAAAGCAAATCCTCAGTTTTGCAAACATGACACGCTATTAATTGTCCATTAAGTACACCAATTGCTTCTCACAAAGAGCCAAACAATGTGCAGCTGTCACAGGAGTCCATTGTTCTGCTCAAGGCCTTCGCTTTTTTGGGATGAGAGGAAGTAAACTGTACACAATGTGAAGAGACTGTCATATTATGTACTGCTGATTGAGTTTGGACCCGAGCGTCCTCTTTGCTCCGTGCTCAAAGTACACATTCTACACATCACATACCAGTCCCAATGTGAAAACAGCACTCTTGACACAATACTGGTAACGCACTTAGCGTTCCTCTCTGGACAATGTAACACGATTAAAGCCTCTGCCTTGGTTTCTCGGTCTCACTCTCACACACATAAATAGACGCGCACAATCCATCATCGTTTCTCCTCTTTGATTCTGTTAAGCGAGTGGGGATTCCATCCGTCTCAAACTAATTACTCATCTGCCAGCATTGTAATTCTCGTTTCAATTTGAGGGGTGGACCAACAAAGAGCAGAAAGATGGTCCAAAACCGATTCATTCACCAGTCTAATTAACTGGTGCATGCATTTAGCTCCTCAACGCTGTCACAGGGCTGTATTGAGGGCCTCCATTTAAAACATCGGCAACATGGGAGATAGAGGAGGTGTGGAGTCCAAAAAAACACGGCTTCCACTTCATCACCCAGCTGCACACAGATGGAATAAAGGCTGCCATCTTGCTAACTCGATTAGATGGGTTTATTATTTAGTGAGGAGCCGAGCGTTTTGTGGGTTACACAAGTCTTCCATTGTTTTTTATAGGCCATCCACTTTGTTTGACTTGGAGGTAATTACCAAATGGATAAATGGTTCGGCAAAACACACACATCCAGCAAGGCAATATGCTAGAAGTTTGTAGTGACTAAAGCATGCAGGATTTATAGTTCAATTACCTCTGAAACATTAGTTTTGTTGCTGTTCTGAATAGTTTTAGTCATCGCTGCTTGTCCTAGTGAACACAAGGGACGACATTTAATCTGCAACTGCAAGACATGTACAGGAATTTGTCTTGGTAGCATTTGTAGTAAGAAGTATTGACACTGTGCACAGCCATTAAACTTAAGCAGCTTGGTTGAAGCCAAATATATTTCAAATTGTTATTTTGTTGTAAAATGTACTTTGGCTTTAGAGAATTTATATTTTTTGTATGCCCCTTTTATTTTTGTTTAGCGAGGTTAGCAAGACCATGATGCATTTTGACTGATGATGAATTGTCATGTTTCAGGTCAGTTCTCACCACTAGCAAAAGCTAATGTATTGGTGTCGTCTGGGTTAGCCTTACTTACTGTTAGCTAGCATTTCTCACTGTACTATGTCATGTTAGCCAGCTTGGGCTATCAGCGACCTAGAATAGAAGGGGCAATAGAAATAGAAAGACTATAAAACATATACAGGAATTTATCATGGTAGCAATTTTTTTTTTTAGTTTATTTCTTTTGTCATTTTAGTGTATAACTATGAGCTTTAGATGTCATCATTATTTTATCTTTTTTTTTAATTATTTTTCTTGTATTTAACCTGTTTAGCTAGGTTAGCATAAGCATGTCAGCATGGCTCAAGAATATTGGCTGGTGCAATACTTTGTTTCCTTCTTCAGCAGGCTATGTTAGATTATAAAAGCCACATTTGGCATTACTTGCTCCTAGCTACCATTTCTCACTCTGATTCATTGTGTCTTTGTGTCATGTTAGCTAGCTCGCGCTGTCTGTCGTCTAGCATAAAAAAGTAGCCAAAGGGCAAGTGTTCCTTACAAATACACTTACTCACTTACTGTTTTTCAGCAAATTACTTCATTTCAAAATAATGAAAATATCCAAATACTGTCAGCTACAATAACATTGTACCAGTGTGTCTTCTACCAAGTGCTTATGTATCCTCTATTGTCTGTAAATGGAAAAGCTATATAGCCTGGAAACTTTTGCTCCTTTAGAGCAATATTAACAGAGCATGATGGTTCATGCCTGTAATTGGAAACAGTATTTTGCTTCTTAACTCACAATCCAAACAGTCAAGAATGATCTATGTAATTACCTCTCTCTGCAAAGTCAATTAAACAGCACATTAAATATATCATTAGGAGGAGGATGCTATCTCAAGACCCTAAGTGGAACTGCTCTAGGTTGGAAGCTTGTATTTTTCTTTAAAAAACCCCCCATCATATTGGCTTTCCCAAAAGAGCAGCTCTAGTTTCTATTCGCAGACAAACCACGGGTTATAGACTGTGGAACAGTAGATATAATATCGCCAGTGTTGTTATGACCAGGGACAACACAATGACTGTGTCTGGTTTTCAGACACGTTGGCTGATGCTTGTGCTAGATAGAAGGTAGGGAAACAATTGGGGATATGGGACTGTGTAACTGTGTTAGTGTTGCCTGTAACTTGAGAAATAAGTTGAATAGAGGAAATAAAAACTCTGAGTCTCCCTGCAACAACTGACAATACAGGGTTTCTTGTGTCACAAGAAGGGAATCCCCAAAACCAATTGATATGTGAATCACGCACCAACATTTCCAGTGTTTTTTCTTCAGCTATAAGTCCTTTCAGTTGACTTTCTTTGTCCTTAACATTTGGACTTGACAGCTCTATTAAAAAGTAAGAAATGGAGTATGTGAAATAATGGAAATCTGCCCCCAGAAAGACAGACAGGCTAAGCCACAGAAAAGTTGAATTACGAATGAGTGTTAAGTGCAGCAGTGTGGCTGTGAGGGGGCTGGCAGTTCAGGAATCTGCTCCTGTTGTGTTGTGGAAGATAAAGACTTTCAGAGGTGCTAATGAGATCTTCAGCTCTGCCATTGTTTCCAGTTCTAATCAGTCACCACAGGTCACAGTGACTGCCACGGCATATGCTGCTGCTGCTTTATCACTTCAAAAAGTACAAATCCACTGTGTGACTGCGTGTGTGTGTGTTGGTCTATCACTCAAACGAAGACAATGTTTTTTTCTGCAGAAAGAAGAGCATGGTATACGTTGCCTCATTATTTAAAGGGCCATTCTGCATCAAATGTCAAGGTTGCAAGTGATACTTTGGTTCTTGTGAGCTGAAACAGCACAAAAGGTGGAAAAGAACATGGAAAATAACCATGATTGTGACTGTGTTGTACATGTCAGTGTTTACCATTGAAGCACTGTTCTTTTGTATTTGTCACTTAACCTCAATTATCGGCATTCACTCAAGTCTTTTCAGCAGTTAAATGTCATTGGACCTCAGTTCCTAACCTTATTGGGCTACCCAACAGTAATGTATGCAATAGGTGTATCACATCATTTGTGGTACATTGGCCAAATTAAAATGTGTCATTCCTGAGCTGTATAAAAGTTAGCCAAGCTTTTTTTTTTTTCTTGTCAGCCATCATCGAAGTTAAATAACAAATTCTTAGCTTCTTTTGTTATGTAGCATCCCTACCATTCACTTTTATAGTCTCTTGCTTTATTAGCTCACTGTCTCCGATCTGTTTCACTTCACCATCATCATCTGACAAGACCCGTGTCATATTTTTTTGTTTCCAATCATTTTCAAACCTGGAAAATTAGTAATTTTAATCAAGGACACGCTCCACTTCAGCCCCTTAACCAGCATTCCAAACAGCATCGGAGAAACACATATTTTTAACATGAAACTGCTTTATTTATAGTATTTACTGGTTTAAATCACCAGCTCAATACATTTTGGAGAGGATGAGACCTCTGTGGGTAATTCGGCTCCTGGTTAAAACCTCCTTAATGTCTGGATCTTAAGTTATCAGAGAAAGAAGCAAGCTGAGCGACCCATGGTGGCAGAAAATTACACATTGCACATTTAACAGTAATGCTACCTGGATTTCTGCTAGAGAAATATAGCAAGTGTATCTCTGTTAGCTCTGTTGGTGTACCCAGTGTTTACCTGCTCCCTGGCTACAGTCCCTTTATCTAATCATCCGAGTGGACCTCTGACAGCGAGCACACACCCAGAAGAAACAGATATCTGAGCTTCGGTGGCACTGTGGTGACCACTCCACCCTGCTGGCTGAGGAGTAGCCTCCTCTCAGGGTGGGCTATTTGCCTGTCTCTTTTGGCTGTGCATATTTGCGACATTTGTCTGCACGGCTGCATGCTTGTCTGGCTGCTGAGTGGTGAGCTAGTATGTGTGTTCGTGTGTGTGTGTGTGTGTGTAAGCATTGGCTGTAGCCACAGCACCCGGTGAGACCCACTGCAGCTCGTCTGGCGGGAAAATGCGACCTGTCTAGCAAGGGCCCATTACCCAGAAGCTGTCGGGGCACTGAGCTGCCAGTTTAGACTCCCAGCACAGTGGCTCTCCCTCTGCTTCTCCTCGGTACACACCGACTGACCAAGATGTTTGCAGAAGGGTGCAGCTTTGCTGAGAAATGTTCTTATTATTAAATTGAAAAACTTGTTTCAAAGAAAGGTCTCTAATAGCCCTTTGAAGGACTGTTTTCCTGCTGAGGCATTCTGGAAAATGCATTATAGTTCTGTGTAGAACATTTTTAACAGCCAGAGAGCCAATAGCAGACCTGTCAAACTAGACATTTTACAACCCAGGTCTTAATGGTGGGTGAATATTTTTAAAACTAATAGGAAGGATGGCTAAAACTACAAGTACAGCACTAAAAAATTATAAATTTTCCTTTAACTCATAAATTACGCCAAAGAGAGTTCTCCATATAAACTGATTTATTTTTTTGTATTATTAATTTCGTTATTTTGATGTGAGATTTGTTTTAAAAATCAAAATAATTTTTTTGTTGAATCATGAGTTGAGTGTATCGTTACATCCCTAGTGGCAAACACTTTTTAATAAATAAAAAAATAACAGCAACACACAAAAACATGCACCCCAAAAGTGATATTTGTTGCATTGCTGATGTTTATATAAGGTTAAATTCAGAACTGTACTTGTCTTTTGTATACCGGGAATTAAGAGTGGACACAAAGTCAAGTATGAGATTAAACTCAAACTAGAGTATTTATATAAAATAAAAAGACATTTATTTAGCTGTTTCAAAGAAACAAAGATACATACAAAATGACTTTAGTTATAATAACTTATTTTAGTTTCGGCAACTAAAAGCTGACACCCTGAAGATTAGACCAAACTCAAACAAAAACTATTTACATAAATAGAGCAGACTAAAGTAGAACAGGATAGACATCCAATTAAAACGTATCCAATCTCCTCATCACACATTACATCAGATAAATCGCATTCCCATAGGCAGCCTAATGAGGCTATAGCCCCATAGAGATTACAATAACCCCACTTTAGCCCTATAAACACACTAACAAATAAAAACCTGTTGGATTTCATTAACTCTGCTGCTGTTTCCCCCATTCTCCAGTTACCACCACAGCTATAATCACCTGTTGCTCATGTCATACACATATTTACCAAGTAAATATCAAGTAACTGTTATTAAGATAAAAATGCATCTTTTCAGCATGAAACAACCTCACCAATAGCCACCATAAAGTAGTGAAGATGAGACTGGCAGAGAGAGGGGGGGATAATTAAAGCAGCAGTGTGGGGAGTGGGAGAACTCTTGTGACAGACTAGAGTAGCTCCTCTGGTGCTACGCACTCCTAGCACGGCTGCTCGGGATATTAACAAGTGTTGTGCCAAACTTCAAATAGTGTCTCATCACACTGCTCTCAGTGGCTGGGGTTAGGTTCGAGGTAAGGCCAGGCTAAGAAATTGCCAAGATAAGTAGTTTGTTTTTGGGTGTGGTTGGGTTGGGTTGGGTTTGCACTATGCTTACAGTTGTAGAGAACTGACACCCTGTTGTCTTGCCTTTTATTTCAGTCAGATTCCAGTTTTGCCAGTTGACTGTTGTAATTTCTGCATCTACCTTTCCTATGGTTGCACTTTAGTCAAATCTACCAGTTCTATGAGAATGCTGAGTGTCCTTTCTTACGCAAAAACTGTGATTGTTATTACTCACCTTATACGAATGTTATCAGATGATTAGATGGCTGTCAGCAGTGATTATCATCCCATAAGTGGGGCCTGCTCCACTTGCTGTTAGGGCCAATAGTTCATTATCAGCCCACTGAATGGGCAGCTATATTTACAAACCTGGATTTCTACCCAGTAGACCAGATCAATGACCGCTCTGCTTTCAGTAAGCATCCATTGACTGTGCTGATAACAACTTTCTCAAGCTGCCAATAGGTGGAGCAGGCACCTACTCTCCCAATCAATTGTCAAATAACATTCAAAACAGATGAATTGCTAGCGCTTAGGATTTGATTTATCAAGAATTGAATGTGTTGCCTTTTAAAAGCCACATGTCTGTGCCAGCCTTATTTAGTCATTTCTATAATGCAACTCCAATAGCCAAACAACAACAACAAATAATCAAAATCCCTAGCCAGAAATAAAACACCTGTTGCCACATATTCACATAATTTTAAATAAGGTTGTGATATTGTTAATGAGGAAACATGCGATGTGGTTTTCCTATATCAGCTCAACACAGTCACAATCACTTGAAAAGTAGGCTAATTATGAAATAGACAAATTAATTTTGCACACTATGCACACTATGTTAAGCTACTGATGCTTTCA
>CAFUXE010000380.1:85340-109404 GCA_903364295.1 Serranus cabrilla | reverse complement strand
GTTCATTATCAGCCCACTGAATGGGCAGCTATATTTACAAACCAGGATTTCTACCCAGTAGACCAGGACAATGACCACTCTGCTTTCAGCAAGCATCCATTGACTGTGCTGATAACAACTTTCTCAAGCTGCCAATAGGTGGAGCAGGCACCTACTCTCCCAATCAATTGTCTAATAACATTCAAAACAGATGAATTGCTAGCGCTTAGTACTTTGATTTATCAAGAATTGAATGTGTTGCCTTTTAAAGGCCACATGTCTGTGCCAGCCTTATTTAGTCATTTCTATAATGCAACTCCAATAGCCCCAACAACAAATAATCAAAATCCCTAGCCAGAAATAAAACATCTGGTGCCACATGTTCACATAATTTTAAATAAGGTTGTGATATTGTGTAAATGAGGAAACATGCAATGCGGTTTTCCTATATCAGCTCAACACAGTCACAGTCACTTGGAAAGTAGGCTAATTATGAAATAGACAAATTCATTTTGCACACTATGCACACTATGTTAAGCTACTGATGCTTTCAATAAACATCCAAAAGAAAAGATGTCAAAGTCAGAATAGCGAGCCTTCTTTATGATGCAAATGGGAGTCATACTTTAGCTGCTACCTGTGTGAACACAAAACTATGTAGTTAAAGTAGAGCAAACTAGAGTTAATATCTTTTTCTTACTTATGTAAAAATGTCGTCAGTGTAGACACACTGTAGATGTGATTGTGGAGTTGGTTGGAGAGGTGGAGAGAACAGAGGATCAGAGAGAAAGATGGAGAGACAGGGTAGGAGAAAAGAGGGGAAAATGCCACTCTGGTGGCTTTTCTGTTTGATTGATTTTGTGCAGTAGCTTGTAGTCACTCCAATTGTAGTTTTATGTCACTGCTGTAATTATACACAGGCCATGTTTTATAGAGAGGCTGTCATTTAGTGGATTATTGCAGAATGTGGGGAAATTAAAAACTCAGTTTAATGTGTGGCTGTTGTACACTGATTGTAACGCGGGTCGATTACAGAGTATTATTCACGCATCTCTTTATTTATTAGCCAGACATTGTTGGTTTAGTTACATTTATGAATTGGTTCATTTAAGTTTTGCAGGAGGCTGCTGTACCTTTTTAATCATGATTATGCAAGATGAAACAGGAAGGTAGAATCTGGGGTCCAACACACACAGAGCAGATAAAATAAGTGGACCGAGCTTTTGGGTCTGAGTGAAGCCAATGCTGAAGTGCAATAAATAGGCATTACTTCTAATCACTAGCAGGGAGCAACTCTAATGGTTGCAATAAAAGTCAGATTGTAAAGAAGACTATGGGAAAATTTGCCTACTTCTTACTTGATTTATCGCCTCAGTAAACATTTTTTCTAATGAGTTGATGAACTAACTAGTTTCAGTCTTCTTCATACAGCGTGTTGTTAATTTTTAAAATGATGATCCCATTAAGGGTCAAATAGACAATAAAGCATGATATGCTGTAGAGTGTGATGTAGGAGTCGGCTGTTCGATTAGAAGCATGATTGTCCCTTGCTAACCGACCTAGCGTTAGTTGATGGCGTAGTATCAGTCCGGATCCTGATCCGTCCTGCACATGTACCAGTTGAGCATCAAGCAAAGAACCAATATGACGACAGCCAAAATGCCAAACTCATGGGTTCCAATACAAGAGCCCACATGTCAGTGGGTGTCGTCATGGTTACTACAGCCACTATTATTATACAGGATGGTTTGTAGTTTGTGACGCCCTCTAGTGGCTGTAGTATCTATGAAGGACGCGTAACCAGAGGGACGTTACAGAGTATAATGAGGAAGTTTGATGTTAAGATGACATTTAAACTACTTAAGTAACTGCAGTGAATTTATTTATTGAGAGACTGAATGGCTTTTTGTTATTATTGTTGTTTTGAATGGCTTTTATATCTTTTTTCTAGGGTTGGAACATTTTCGAGTCTTCTCTATCTTGCCCATAAACTGCATCATCTGGAATCACATTACACGCTCCTCTCTAAATGCCAGTGCTCTGAATAGTGATGCCATCATTGTGCCTGGATGAAACACACAGACTTTTAGTTAAAGGCCACTACCTCTCAGCCAATGTCCCCAAATGTAGAGTACAACTCGGGTGAACCATCTGGTATTTTGAAAAGTTGAAGAGGCTCTTAAAGTTTTTGATTTAATAAAAGGAAAAGAGAGAAAAGAGAAATATCTTGATATTGGCAAAGCAAGTCCTGGTGTAACATCAGAGCGGTGCACTCATGTGTCAATGAGAAATCTGTGATCTTTATATTTCTTTATTTCTCTCTGACATTAGATGGCTTTGATATTGAATAACATTAGTGCTCTCATTTACGCTCAGCACTTTCTCCCTTTCTTCACCATTTGGATTTAAATTCGTATCCGTGTCTTAACCAGCTCAGAAATATGGATAATACAGTGAGTTTAATGACGATGATGGTGCCGTTTTTGATGATGTAGCTGATGAGGATGTTAATTTTGTAAACCTTCATTGATCCAGAGAAGTCTGACTGCTTGACGATGACAGTGGTGGATTCATGTGTGTGTTCTTGTTATTGATCTGGGAGCCAGAGGAAATGGGAAGGAGGGTGCGAGTTACATCTTAAACACTAGCATTTGTTACTACATCCATGCTGAACTCTACGTATTGATCTTATGGAGTGAGTGTGGAGCAAGTAGGGGGCAGAAGAGGAAGAGAAAAAAGGAGAAGGTCAGATTGCAGGATGGGAAACGGGGGACACAGAGGATGCTGGGTAATGTAGCTGAAATGAATCTGGTTCATGGTTTCCAGGTTTTAAAAAGTTTTGCATTTGCTCAGAAATGTCTTTGTATTGCTGTTTGTTTCAGACTCATGTACAGTGATATGACGCCAGCTTTTATCTAGCAGTAGACTCAATGCAATTTCACACTCTGTGGCTTCAGTCGCAAGATTGAGAGTAGAAAATTATTTTTAACCGTTTGTCGGTAATGGAGTGGAGTTTTTTTTTTTGCACTTAGTCTTTTAACCCTCATCCTACCAACATATTTAACATACACAGACTGCTGACCGGGGACCACAACAACAATCATCAAAGCAAAATGTTAACCTATTTCTTCTCAAAACATTATCAGTTACGTAATTAACCATCTGAGACCCACACAGAGCCAATTTGGTCTATTTTAGGAGGGGACAGAGGAGCTGAAGGGGGAGAAAGCTGCTCCACAGTAAAGGCCTATTGGATGTCGAGCACTTCTTTTCTGGAAAGTGCTAAGAAACCCTCTTTTTGTCAATATACCTCTGAATGCTCCAGGCTGTTAAACAGCTGTGAATGTCCACACCATTCTCTTGAAAGGGGGACTGTGACCACTATGTCTCTACTTTGTGATTGTAAAATTGCATGAGGCTGTGATTATACTAGAGGTCACAACAGATCATTTCATACAGAGACTTCAAGTTTCAACAAATGCATCTAAGTTTTTCATTGATACCTAATTTATGTAATTCCAAGATTGTTTAGGAACCCCATTATGCGGGAATATCCAAATACAAAAGACGAAAATAACACAGTCATGTTGCCTGAGGAAAACTGAATGTTTCTTTTACCTCAATTTGCATTGGATTAGCATAAAGTGGGCATGAATGTAATGGGGAGCCTCGTGGGTGTCCATAGAACCCATTTTCATGCAGATATCTTGAGGTAAGAGGTCAAGGGATCCCTTTGAAAATGGATATGCTGTTTTTTTTCTCAGCAAAATATTGCTAGATATAGATTCCTTAGGTGGTGTTTACAGTTACAGTTAATTTGAATATTGACTACACTAAAAATAGTCCTATGGAAATATGTGTCTGCTGCATATGTGTCCTTCAAAACGGCTGACAGATTGCTCCTACCTCCCCGTTAGCTTCTGATACTTTAAATTGTATTCATCATTTTCAGATATAAAAAATGCATATTTGGCAGCTTTTATCTGGTGTCCCCTCGGACTCCAATACATAGCTGTTTTTAAAAGCACCTCCAAGATATGACAAAAAGTTTCCCCCTGTGGGTATCCCAGTTGGTAGAATGAGGTTGTTATTGGCAGGAGTTGTCACTTTACTTTATGACAGACAGGGCTGGAACAGCAGAGCAGTCTAATGCCCTGGGAGCCCTGTGGCTGTACTAATTTGATGTATTATGTCATTGTTAGTATACACCTATCTTGTCTAGCTGTCTTGTAACTCAGGCATTCTTAAAAATGTTTGTTAAACCTTTACAATAACCTGATAATCTTTCATTCTGCTTCGTATTCATTTCTATTGTGTTTTTGAGCTGTTAACTCCAAGGTTTTTTATGGCCACTATAGAGTCAACCTCTACAGCTGTAGTGATCTTGTCCTCATTTTCATGGCCATTTTTCTGTAGCTATTTTTCCCAGATGTAACTAGGTTGGGGGACACTCTAGGGACCGCTACGACCTGCAAGGCAAGGGCCGCATGATAGAGATAGTGGACTGCATCAGTGGGCTAGTTTTTGGTAGCCTTGCTAGCATGTCTGCTTGTATAGTAAGAGGGTAATCAGTAAAGTGTCCTTGAAAGTATTCAAAGTGCTTCGTGTTTAGGGTGTTAATCTGTTTTTGAAAACAGTTGGCAGCCTGTTAGTTACTTTCCAGTTTATTTATCGCAGTTCTATTATCACAGAGTTTTTAATGTGTGTCTGTGCGTGTGTGCCACTCAGCAAAATACTCCACTGGTACTGTTGACAACGTCCGTCTGAAGAAATATGAGATAAAAAAAATAAGAAAAAACAGCTCAATGTCATTGTAGTTAAGTCATTTTCTATCCTTGTTGCTGAATAAGTTCTTTGTAACAATTTTATAAGACAACACTTTTACCCTTACAGCCTTTAATTTAATGACAGACACTAGCTGAACATATCTGAGGTGTGGTTAGAGACTGAGAGGACAGGAAGCACATCATATTTTGGCCTGGACTGGCTGTGATGAATTTTAAATGTATCATTTACATTAATAACAAGTTGTAAATTTGCCTGCACACCAGACTGAATTGACTAACCATTTTGTAAAAGAGTAACTAATTTTCATATGAACAAGAAGGGAAGGGGTGGGTAATATGGTGGAAATGTTGTATCCCCATATGGGTCAGTTCATTTCTCTGTAATGATACATATCCAGATAAGGTCCTCTATGGTTCGCTCCAGTTTCAGTCCCATATGCAAGGAACTTAAAGTTAAGCTAATTTTGCTGTCATTGGGGGTCCTGGCGGAGGTCTGCGCTTTTTCTAGTTTATTGTTAAAATTGTCTTTTATAACTACTTATAAAAAGAAAGTACTATAACTACGACGTTTTTTGAACTGGACCTAGGTCAGTCATTTTGTAGCCTAAATTCGCTGAAACGGCAGCCTTTTTTACAACCACAAACTGTATGTATGTATAATGACGTGATATTTTTAGAATGCTACGATTTACCCCGAGCCGCTTTTGACTAACGCTCGTACGTGTCGTTATGGGTAGTGTTGACAAACGATCTATTCTGTCAGTAAGGTTGGAGATCTTGTTGGTTGTTGTCAAAAAGCAAGAGACATGCGTAGGAATCACAATTTGAACTAGAAACTGTTATCTCAGAAAGGTACTTTGGTAAAGGCAGTATTCATATGTTTTTATCCCTTTCCCCTCTTTACCTAAACTTCTACTGGAGTAAATATCTCACACTCATTTCTTTGTACCAGGGTATTTTTGCTTCCTGCCTTTTATATATTGAGGGATCATTTTTAGCTACAGTACGATGTCCTCCTGTTGACATCCGCCTTTCCACAGTAAGTCATTTTGAACACAACGAACATCATTCAAAGCTGTCACAAAATTGGAGTAGGAGAAATTCTGTCTTTTTGAAATAAAAAATGAGATGGAAACATGTAGGAGGAACGGCAAGTAAAAGAGGACACAGGGTTGAAAAGAGGACAGGGAAGGGAATAGGGAGTCAACATGGATGCAGAGCAAAGAGGGAGGTTGCAAGGGGGAAGGAGTGAGAGAATAACAAGATGAGCCAGGGGGGAAGGAAGGCAGGGAGGGGGGTGCATTCTCATGTTAAGCCCTTTTAACCTGCTACCCTGCAAACACACGCAAACACACACTGAGTTAGCATGAGTCACCCGGAGACCCAGACACTCTTAATAAGCCTAATATCCTCCACAGTCACAGACAGGCTCTGTCTGTCACACTCGCACACTCGGCTGATGGTGTGTGTGCGTGTGTGTGTGTGTGTATGTGTGTGTGCTAACTGGCTCCCAGTATTAGCACAGTCATCTGCAACTATATTATTGATCTGCCGGCAGAACGGAGACAGAACTGTCACAGTTAAGCCCAGATGAAAACCTTCTTTCTAGTCCACAAACACAGCAAAAACACACTGGGAGATTTTGCACAAAGACACACAAACACGCACTTAAACACACAAATGCATATTGACGCTGACTTGAAAGAAGGCTGTTCTCAAGCACACAAGATTAAATACAGTTATTATAATACAGTTACAGAGTACAATGTTTTGGGCAAATTTCGTGAAACTTTCAGTTTTTCTGATTTGTTTTGATCAAACTAACTTGTTATAAGTGACCTGGTTTGTAACCATTATTGTCCCAGTTGTTATGTAATTACTGAGCAAAGCATCTAAAATTGACAAAAACAAACAAACATTATTTTCTGGTTGAAAATCAACACAGTAAGACAAGCTACTTCTCACAGAAAATGACATATCAGGAAGGAAGGATAGGACATTTCTACTAAATAGAATCAAAGAGATCCTGTGAATAATGCAAACAACCCTTAAGGTCCTACATAACAATACATTTGCATGGCATCGCTATGGTAATACGTGGTATGACCATGGTGCACAATAGTGTTTCAAGGTAACAGAGGAATCTCAAACACACACTTACCAAGCTTTTGTTTCTCTACTGGCCACAGTCAAATGATGTCATCGCACTGATAGGATGACATCATTTGCTGATAGCACAGTGGTCTCAGGCATACAGCAGTTAAAAAACAGGGCAACATTACCCTTAATGTAATCAAAACCCTCAAATCTGTAGTATTTGACTCTGATATGACTCTGATTTGACTGACTTGATCTCAGTTTGATCACTTCATGCCTTGTGTGATCACACTCTTGTCCTCCATCAGCCTCACAGACCATTTTCAAATGTTGAATTGAATGTTGCAAGGACAATTTTGTTTTTACGTGAAGGAGATCATACACAACACTTTGCTGTGAACTGTTAATAGCTGAACTTAATTAACTTCATTCCGTAAATGCCATCATGGCCGTTTTCAAAGCCGATCACACACCTGGGAGTAGGCAGCAGCAGCTCAAAGGGACCTAGAACAGATCGTTGGCAATATTGGCTACAAACTGATGTTTTCCTTAATTTAGCTCTCGAAGTCTGCCATCCAGTAAAGTAACTTGGCTGGACCTGATCGATGCTGATAAGGAGACCTGGCACATGGCCTCTGATAGTGTGTGTATGTGTGTACAGTAGGTGTGTGCAACAGGCCAAGTCCAAAGCCTGCAAATTGATTTGACATCTAGCTAGCTGGAGAGTAGATGGCCACAGCTTTGGCTTGTCGATCTGGAGAGAGAGGAAAATAAATACAATGTACTGCTACTACAGCCCTAAAAGTTGGTTTATACTCTGGACTGGAGACACCAATTCCCTATAGGCATTGTGCTTTGCTGCCTCAGCTTAGGAAGCATTTTACTTCCTTTATGTTGCCTTTTTTATGCCTCTGCACAAGGCAGTGGCTGGTGGCATTATGTTTTCAGGTTGTGAATGTCATATTTATAGACAACTTTAAAGGAATTTGTTCAGATTTGGGCTAGACGAATACTTGGACTCAAAGATGAACTGTAACAATTTTAGTGGTAAAATGTGAAGATTAATGTGACCTTGTGTCCATATCAAATCAAATCAATCAAATCAAAATCAAAATTACTTTATTTATCCCCGAGGGGAAATTCATTTAGTCTGTTGGCTCAAATAATTGCAAATAAATCATTCTTGTGAACGTGATATGTCAGCAACGTCTGAAGGGAATTTCTCCAAAAAGGTCCGCCTGGACTCCAGGATGATCTGATTAGATTGTGGTGGTAAAAGGTCAAGGTCACATTGAGCTAACATTCACTCCATTTTTGTAAACATGACATTTCAGGAATGTCATGAGGAAATTATTTAATTCTCATCCACACCTAAACAGTAATATCAAATTTGGCACAGATGTTCATTTGGACTCAAGGATGATGATAAACCGATTAGCTCAAGGTCACTGTGACGTCACAAATTTGTATAATTTTGACTATATTTTAAAATGTCCAAAAGGACAAAATGATGAAGGGACATTTTTTAATCCCAAAGGTTAACCTCACTGTGACATCATTTTCTGCAGAATCATTCTCTCGTCATTATTAAACACCATAATGCAGGAACAGAAGGGTAGATTGTGACCACATCTCACATGTGGTTGAATACTGAATTGGTGACACTAATCTTGGGTGCTCACCTTAGAACTGTTGTGAGTTAATAGATTTTCTTCCCTGCTGGGTTAAAAATGTGAATGATTTCGATTTTTAAGAATTTGGGGCTTCTCTGTGACAAAAATCCATTTTTGACACATTGTTTATGGCTACATATGAGTCTGGACGGACATGAATGTAAACTGCAAACTTGATTGGTTGACAGAGACATAGAACTACAAGTTGGTCATTTCAGCTGTTCCAGATTAGAGCATGTCAGCATGTGTTACATGAATGATTTGTAACAGAGTTAAAGCACTCCATCCATTCCTGCTCAAAGAAAGCACTGCTGTCTTTTTAATAAATGGCCTCTGAGCACATATCCCAAAGGGAGGTTTTGTTTATTGACAGTAACGCTTATTTATAGCTCTTGACAGGCTCAATATTATGGCCCTTGATAACTGGAAAGGGGGGTCTACTGAAGTCACACACATCAGCTTCTGTTTGTACGGTGCTCGGCTGAAAAAGATGACTGATCATGCCACTCTGTGAAGTGCTGAAGCTCTGCTCTCAGACTCTGTGTTTTCATGCAAAAGGCTTGTTTTTTTTTTCTTTGTCTCCAAAGAAAAGCTTGTATATCAAAAAGTCTTTTTTGACATCATGTTTGTCAGGAAATATTTCGATCTACATGATGGGCCGCGAGTTTTGACGCATGGATTATTTATCTGCCAAGAGAAATAAAGATACCTCTCGAGATTCTGGAAAGACTGGCTGGTCTCACACAGAGAACCAACATGTCTTCTCCCTCGCTCCTCATTTAACTTCTGGCCCTGAGTCAAAATGGCCGCCTCCCACACTGGCAGTCTAGAAAGTCAATCTGACCAATTTAGTGGGTCACAGGAGACTTCTGCCTCTCTCTCTCTAACCATTTGTTTGGAGCATGTGGACGGGGTAGCAGAAATGGCGAGCTGCGCCTCGTCCTGCTGCGCTTTAATCACTCGCTTCAAAGGGTCTCGTGTTTCTCTCTGTCTAAGTGGCAGAGGGGAGGAAAATGAAGCTCTACTCTACCTCGGCTGAATTCCTGTACATCAGACCCAGACGAGACAGATATCTCCCTTCACCTTCACTGTCCTCGCTCCAGTTTGGCAGCTCACGCTGAGCTTTTTATTAAAAAACGAGCAGAATTTCACTAAAAAATATTATCGGCTGCAGCCAGACACAGAGCTCAGCATTCAGTTGTTATTTACTTTGCTGATTGCAATCTGCTGCAGCACTGCTGGCAACCAGTTTTATTTTATTTGCATTTGCAGCTACACAAAGATGAATTGTTTTTGTGTTTTGCTGCTTTTCTTTTACCTTACTAATGATGTATGTGCTCCAACAGACACGCTCATCATGTACAAGAAACTTGTGACATTGGTGCTAACACACACAAACATCAAGTACAAGACATCTCACCCCATATGTGTTCTCGTCTGAGGATCAGCACTCACCAGGACCTTCTCTGCTGGGCATCCTCTCTGCTTGAAACCAACTTTGGAAAAAGTCTTATTTTCAAGTTTTGCCTCTCATATCCTCCAGTGAAATATGAAATATGCTTGTTGTTGCCTTCAAAACGACAGATATGGGTGTTTTTTGATCTGACACCTCGACCAACATGATGGCATTTTTTGTCAAGGCCTTCTGAAACATGCATGATCTGCAAAAACTTGACTGTTTTCTTTATAAAGTAAAACAGTAAAGCTACACTATAAACTACACAAAGCCACTTTAAAGCTGGATTCAGACATTGTCATGTTGTCTTTTGATTCACTGTTATTATATTTATAGCCACTTTTATGGAACCCTGTGGAGTCTTTGACCACTAGTAACACAATGGAGCAATATTTTTAACAAGTGTGTCCCAATTATGTTTGTATCACACATGAGGGTCAAAGGACACAGGATCATATACTGTAAAGCCTTCTGAGACAAATTTGTGATTTTTCAATTTAGGCAATATAAATACAATTGAATTTTGAGACAAATACATCACCTGGGGAAAAAAATGCAATTCTTCACACAAATTGATCACTAGTGTCTTAATGTATTATGGTAAAAAGCTTAAAAAACAAACTTCTTTCTTTCTTTCTTTGACTTTGTGAGTGGTAAAATCATTTTAGATGTTGCACCAAATATGTTACACATGGTATCATTCCAAAAGTTACTGCTTCACTAAGTTAAGTCAACTTGGTTAAAGTAAGGGAAAAGTTGTAGTCAGTGTTAAAAAGAAACCGATGTAGACCTTTGGTCAGCGATGGGATACAAATAGTTGAATGTGAAAGCTTTATCCACCCAAACATCTACCCAAACCACCTCCCTTAGGTGCTGCTATAAAAATGTCACAGTATATGTGCCTTTGCTTCTAAGAGACAGAAGTTTCATACGCCCACAAGAGGTCCTTGTCAAGAAAAAGTAAGCATATGTTCTTTTAAGGAATGGACCAAAGGACCAGTGCAGTCATATTTCTGTTCAAGACAGCCTCAAGAGCAAACCGAATTCACTTTGTGGTCAGATCTAATGACAACACATCTGCGGTGAAAGGCCAGAGGTTAGGGTCAGCTACAGCAGATTTGGGATTTAGTGTGTTGTTCAAGGCCTCCTCAACAGGACAGACTCCACAGAGGCTTAAGCCTTGGGTAGAAGGATTTCCTACCATCTAATTACGCCATCCAGCCATGCATTATGCACTACATGGCCCTTCTCAGGGTAGCAATGTTCAACAATCTCCCGAGGCTGTTGACATTTTCAACCCGTTGAATTCTCACCTCTCTGGAGATATGAGATACAGCCGAGTTAGATATTACCTGGACAAAGCAGCAACAGTTAGCTATTGTTCCAACATAATGCGCAATTAGTTAGAACTCAGGTGACCGGGCAAGATAAAGCACGTAGTTACAGAGCACACTGGGGTCCTCCATCTTCCAGCTCAGACTGTAATTAGAGGTCCACAATAGCCGTTCTGGGATGTGCCAGAGCTTTTTCCCATTGCTGGGTGAAAGGCTGTCTGAGTGCCACCAATGCAGCACGGAACTAATGCTGGAGTCCAATTTCAATGATATCTGCGTCCCTGGACTCAGCGAGTATCTTCTACTGTAGCGTGTGTTTATCTGTAATCTCTTGGGATCTACAATGTGAAATGTTTCAGGTTGTCAACTCTCACCGGTCCTGTACAGTATTCCAAGTGCTTACCTTTAATATCACATGCCCCATGCCGGCTAATTTATGTCTCCAAGCTGGTCTTAAAACAGCACTCTTATATTAAGAGACTGACTATAAGTCTTATGTATAACTACTGGCTTTCTGTGCTGTAACAGGTTCTTGCTTAATTGTTTTACTTATTTTAGAGCTGCTTGCATCTGCTGCCCACCAAGATCAGAGATCTGTATCTTAAAAACACCAAAGGAACTCCATGACTAACTCCAATACCAGCTAAATCGAATTCTTCCATCAATCTGTACAATCCACTACAGGTTACTCAATTTTCACTGGGGAAAGGATACAATATAAGACATTCTAGACGTAGGAGTTAGTAAATTAAATTATCAGTTACTTGCAAAGTGGGTTCAGACCCAATAATATGACTAATAGCTAAAGCATTTTTTATTGTTGTGCAGCCCGAATAATCAAACTCTGAAGCGGTTGTTGCTCCAAAACTATTGCTTTTAATTGTGACATCTGTTCACTACTGGAGAAGAGATTTATAATTCAGTGTAATGCCATTAGTACAATGGCGTAAATGGCCTACAGAAGCAATCTTTCTCTAAGCCTGACCAAGTGGCCTTTGTGCCTAAACCTAACCATACCTCAACCATACCTATTTTTAAGAAGCACATCGGCTGTCACTGGACTCTAGGGTGTATTTAAAGACAATTAGGCCATCAGACCCATTTATGTATGCGTCAGACCCATGGAATATCAGAACAAGGAGAACTCCCCTTTAAATCAGGATACTTAGATTGTTGTTAAATCAGTGGATGCATTGTTTTACTTGGTTTGGTCTCTGTTGTTGTGAACTATTGTGAGTGTGATGACCAAAAATAAATTGGTTTAGAACTCGAAATGTTGGTGGAAACAATAAATAGCTGATTTTCCTTGACCTAAAGTACAAACGGTTACAATATCAGTGGGTGTTTCATATTCTCCAAGTTGAGAGAGGTCCATGCTTGTTTCTTGGATACAAACAAATACCTGTAATAACAGAACAAAAGCTTACAGGTAATCGGTGCAATCCATCACTTTGCTACTGCTGTGTGCTTCAGTTTTACATTATGACACATCCTCGATTGCACTGGTTTCGCTTAAAACTGGTCGAAACATGGGCTGGTTCAATAAATGATACTATGGTTCAGAGAATACTGAATGGAGCTAATTTGGTGGAAAAGGAGTATCATTTTCCGAATGTGCCTTAAGAGTAAAACTCCACTGTTGTGAAGAAGAGTGAAGAATGATATGAAACGTACTGTCCTGAACGCCTAATAAGTTCAACTTGACTGAGAAAGAATAGGCTGCTACGCCCAGTAAACACCTAATGCAGGATCAATGATCAAAGATCCTTGTAAGATGGAGAATTTGACAGGGGTTACTATCATTTTAGAGCACTTGATGCCAGCTAATATCAACTGTATGACTTATTGTTTACGTGGCTTGCAGCCAAGCCATTTGATATAGCTCCTGCTCTCACTGGGATCAGCCAGTGAATTATGGGTCTCTTTGAAGTCATTTCAGCTTGCGATACTGCCTGTCTTGTGTAGCATTATATGGCAGTTTTCCTGGAGCTTCTGACAGGCACACAGCTATCGTTCCCATTGTAGGAAAAAATAAGTTGTGATATTTAGACACTGTTCTCTGCATCCAACCACTTCTTGTGTACACAGAGTAGATCAACAACAGCTAAGGTCATATGTGGGACCATATCCTGCATGTTTGCCATCTACAATGGTAGAAACAGAATATTGTAATATGGATATTACCATAGTGACAGAGTTAATACAATAGATGTTTTTCATGTCTGAGGATTCCTGCTGTTATCAGCTACTTTACTATCATTTTCTCATAAACAGGATTTTGGCTTATCTGGGTTATTTAAATGCAATGTGGCACATAGCCTACATGCAGAAATTGAACACAGATACTAAATAATGAGTTGCTTGAAGTGAAGTAATACAGATGGTAATGGATATTGAGGAAACACACTGTGAAGGGAAAGCTGCACTAGTTGATATATATATATAAACAATGACTCAGATGAAGTCATATGAAAGGGGTCACTCATGGTGACAAGAACTATCATTCAGCTGCTGTATATGGAGCTTCACGGGCCATTTAAGATAATGTTTTGGATTTACAACCTGCTTTATGGTTCAGTTTCATTGCTCTCATCCATCTATTTCCTGAAGTAGTGGGAAGGTATTTCCAGTGAAAAGGTTTTGGTAACCCACTCTAGCAACCGGACAAAGTTAGCGACTAGCTGCTGAGCATAGTGGAGCATTTGGCAGCCAAATACCCAGTTAGGCTACATTTCATACATTTAACATTTTTGTTCAAAAAACCTTGTTGAGGCAGCTATTAGATTCAACTGATCAACTCCATTTTCTTGACTTTGAGCTTATTGATCTAAAATCTTCAAAAGGGAAAAGTCATAGGTAAGATACACAAAATGTTCAAGACTTCTTCTGAGTGCCTGCCATTGTCTACAGTTTCATTTAGGATTGTTTTTAATGAGGTGGTTCAGTGCAACTAGAACTGGAACCAGTCATTCTGGAGGGGGCATATGAATTTGGAAAATTCCATCTGAAATACATACAACAATGAGATGATTGCTGAATAACACTGCACAATTTACCCCTTGCCCAATTCCAGGTGGTATAAAATACATTATTTAATTTGCTCTTTATTAAGACCACCTCCACCCCCAGATAAGATGTCTCTATAAACAGATATCTGCATATGAATGAGGATACATTTTAACAAAAGCTAAATTGTTGTCAGACTAAAGCTGATGGGTACAGAGATTGTATTTAGGCCCATGCGTTCCACCTCACTTGTTTTTCAAATGTGATTTGTCAACATTAATAGAACTACAAACTAACTACAAATAGAAACCAGAATGCTTCCGAAACCAAAATCTCATTGACAGATTACAGATTACAATAACCCAACTGTCTACCTCATTTGGTATTACAAATTCATTTTAGTGATGTCTGAACAGCCAGCAGAAATAGGAGGCATCACTCCTGAAATTCATGATTGCATGTAAAGCCAAGTCAAGCAGCAGTGATTGATGATCAAAGAAGAGAAGACAATGAATATCGATGGAAAAAACAAGTCTTTGAATGGTAAAAGGAAAACTTTGATGTGACACATTTTAATGCTAATTTAGACTTCATTTAGATGACTATAAGCTTTTCAAAAGTGCAGCGTCGGTAGTTGTGATGAGAGTGAATCAAATTGCATGAGATGTGAATAAAGCACCCAAAGGTAACTGTGAAGAGTGGAGCTGACAACCCATGATTAATGTCTAAATTAGATTTATGCATAAAAATAAAATCTGCATGCGTAAAAGTCATCCACTTTGTTTACCTATGGGTTGTTTTTTTATGTAAAGTACGTAAAATACTCCTGAGTAAATTAACAACCACACTGTGGCTTTAGCTCGGGAGTCTAAATTAATGTTGACACAAGAAATGGGTGCATTATTGTTTGATGCTTTCCACGGGCTAAAAAGGCTTTTGCTTTCCTTTCTGTTTTTGTTGTTGTTTTTTTTGTCTTTATGGGTGGCTCTATTATCTAACAGCTCTGTGTACAAGAGGGCTGGCCATTGTGGTCGGAGCAGATAACAGATAATATGCAGGCAATGGAAATGGATGGATTATATGGACTGGGTTCAGAATGTGTTTATTGGGTGGATAAAATGACAGGATTTTCATTTCTATCTCTGGCATTCGCTCTTTTAAGCCCCCCTCATTGGATTTAGCAGTACTCTCCCTCTCTGTGTCATATCCTGACTTTCCTCTTCTGTGTTTCCCAATTTCTTTCTCTTGTCTGTCATCCCTCTCTACTTGTATTATTGTCCCACTTAATTTTTGTTTCTTTTTATGTGTCTCTTTTCTGTGTGTATTATATTCCTTCTCTCCATCTCCCCCGTCTCCCCTATTCATACCATTTCCCTGTCCCTTAATGGATCAGACCAGCCAGTTAGATTAAGTGGTCAGAGAGCAGCAGTTGTGACATTGTAGCATTACCTGTATATCTCTAGGAATAGCACCAAATAGCCAAAATGCCCTCTTCAAAACAGCTGAAAATATCAGGTCAGAATGTACAACAGGAGTTGATCATTATTTCAAATTACAGAGCATTACACTCCCCATCTGTTCTTTTATCCAACTGAAAATAACAGCTTCAACAAGTGGCGCTTTTAACAAAAATTGTCATAACGGGGCTCAAGTATTGCAATTGAGAGCTTTTACCTAACTTGCTATTTACATGACTTGAATTATACCTGAAATTGCCCCCCTTATCATGACATGTATGTTTAAACTAGTTGTAAAGATTTGTATTGTAGTCCTGAAATGGCAGAGGCCAATGTGTCACACAGTCTAATGGATCTAATTTCTCATTGAGTAGGATCAGGTTTTATTTTAGAGACCTTTTCTCGATTGATCTCCAGGAACTATGGCTGTTCTGCGAAATGCAATGTCTGCCTTTTCACATTTTCATTGTAAGCATTTGGGTGATTATTTCACTGTGCCGGATTCATAAGGAGAGCCATTAAAGGATACTTTAATAGTTGTGTTTGGACGCAGAGTTTTCCACAGGGTCTACTGCTTGTTTTCTGTTTGTGTCTTCTCAAGAAGAGAGAACCCTTATTCATGTTGTACCAGTGGTGTTTGGATGCCAGTGTCGGCTCTAAAAGCCAGAAGAACATCTGTATAGAGAAGATGTAGTCTGTTGTTATAGTTGTCTGTAGTTATAGTATTATAGTTGCAGAGAGTGCAGAGACATATACAGTGACATATACATGACGCAATGACGTGGCTCTCAAGCCTGTGGAAAAGCAAACGGGGTTGGAGTTGGTTCGCAAGTTAAACCAACTATGAACTGGCACAAGCACCGGCTCTGAACCGGCTCTGGTGGAAAAGGGTTTATAAGTCGACAAGTTGGTAAACTTGTTGAAAACTCAACAAGATTGATTCAGTTTCTTTTCACACGGAACCAATTTCAAGCAAACCAAAAGCTATTACTGAAAGCCATGTGAGGATGTTCAGTGTGTTCATTGGTTAGATGTGTCTCGGCCGGGGGAGAGAAAGTAAACAGAGGAAGAAGTTCCTGAAGGCTGAAATGATGACCGCAACATACTTTGTTACTCATCCAGGTCAGAACTCGATTCATTCAAACCATGTCCCCTAAAGGGTCTTGTTGCGGTTGTTTTGTCAGTCTCATTTAACCAGACTAAACAATACGGGTCTGAAAACAGCAGAAAACACCAGCGGTTGGCATTTTGAGATAATGCAATATTGTTGGTGTAAACAACATTGTCCTCTACGTGGGATTATGTTATACAGGATCATGTGGCATGTTTGGATTTTGTGAATATCAAAAGAAACATTAGATAGCACTGACACTGTTTTTTAATAAATTAATGACATCTGAAGGTTCAAAGTTGTTTTTTCGGGGTCTTTTTGCACATTCAAACACAAAAACCAGTGTTGATCCCTGTGCACACAAGATCAATGGACTGTGTTGTATACACACAAAGTAAGCCACATTTACACCTGCATGCACACACAGCATTATATCATTAGCGGTGATGAAGTGCCATGCCATGGCGTGACCTGCAGCAGGCGAGTTGATCACGCTGTCAATTAGTACTCTCTCTTGGTTCACTAATTATACTGTCACATTCCATTGATGCGCCATAGAGATTCGACCGGAAAAACCACTAGCTCTCTGTGTTTCCTGGGCCGAGAGGTCAATGAGCTTCTTTCAGATACTGAGTTCTGATTAGATGTACCTGGTGGCCAGAAGGAGGAGGTGGAGCACTGCTTGTGTGTGCAGAAAGTAAAAAGAGAGATGGAAGAGAGGGAGAGATTTTCTGACCCCAGGATATTCATCCGTCAATTATATAAAATAGAAAAGGCATCAAGGGAGGGATGGCAAATTGGTGAGTCATAGTGCAGGAACTTGTTACACCACTTTGGTCCAGAAGGAAATATCTCAACAACTGTTGATTTCCATGAAACTCTATACAGGCATTCGTGGTACCCAGACGTAGCATCCCTTTTTTGTGATCCGCTGAATTTCTTCTCTCTCAGTCCACATTTCTGGTTTTGAGCAAAAGAAATCCAGCAACAACTGGAAAGATTTTCATGAGACATTGTAAAGACATCTATGATGCCCAAGGATGAACCTCTGGGACTTTGGTGATCCCCTACCAGTGCATCTAGTGCTAACATGAGGGTGACATTTGGAAAAAAAAAAACATTGGCTAGACAATGATTTAGCCTAACCTAGACATCTTCCCTGAGCCAGTCACTGTTCACAGTCTGATTAGAAACTTCCACTCACAACTTGATACATTTTGGTTGGCAGGTAGGTAGGTAGGTAATTTAGGCCCAGACAACATTTTGGCTCCTCTCCATTCTGCAATTAAATACAGATAAATACATTTCAAGGAGCTAAATGATAAAATAATTAAAATCTGAAATGCTGTCAGACGAAGGCTGATGTGTGCTTAGATTTAATTTCGGCCTCTTCTGCTTCTTTTGATCTCCACACAAACTTTTCGACTACAAACATATTTGCTTTATGTACTGCTGGACTCGACTGGTACACTCACTTTTTATCCCTGTCAAGATTAATTTCAATAATTTTTCTTAGTGTCAGACTTTTCCTCTACCACCTTTTAGGGGTTGACATTTTAGTTTGTTTAATACTTATACTTAATACTTTTTTGGGTTTGGTTGTACCTTTAAAGCTACATTCACATGAGCATCAGCCGTACTGCCACTCTCACTCTCATTCTTCATAGCCTGCTCGCAAGCTATCGCCTCAAAGCACCGGCCTGATACAGCTGCAGAAGGCATGGAGACTTAGAGACTTGGTGTCGTTACTTGACAAATGACAACAACCTGAATATTAAATTGCTGGTGATTAATGATGAGTCATTTTCTGATAATCTCTATAAATGATTAATCAACTAATTGCTTAGCCCCTAATAGACGTAAAGTCAAAGGCTGAGATTGTAAAGCTGAACGTACAACGGAAGAGAAGAAATATGCCTTATTCTGGTTCATGATCCAATATGATCCAATCAAGGTGTGTTAGATTGAGGATTTTTCTTCTCTATTTTAGCCCACTGTCCTCGAAGATATTGTGTTATACCCTGATTCTCTTCTCTTCTCTTCTCTTCTCTTCTCTTCTCTTCTCTTCTCTTCTCTTCTCTTCACTCTCCTCCGGCATTATCTAGTTTTGTCTAGTCTGTTCTGTTTTGATCCCTCTAATAATGCGAACACTTTCCTATATTTCCCCCAGCTCAGACAGAAATCGGAAAACCCTCCGGACTGTTTTATATTCCAGCTCCATCCCCTGTTGATGTAACCACTTGATGGTAACACAGCTTGGCCTCTTTCCTCACACTTTCCAACGAGGTTTCTGCGTGAGCACTCAGCTTGCATTTAGTTTTACCTACATCAAATCCTGGCCATTGGTAAATAACACACATTGGCCTTTACTCGGGCATTTTCAGGAGCACTGAGGTAACATTTTGACACCAGAAAAAGAGTGCAACCAGTCTGTCCTTTAAGAAAACATTGACTCAGCCTCTATCATCAGTACTGGCTGTCCCCACCCAGACGAGTGATAATAATCCTCATCATCCTGCCCCATCCAAGGTGTGTGCCTGATAAAAACACACTCCATCCTCCAAGACACCTAGTTCCAGTCTCTCTCTGGTCGCTTGCATTGTCTGATGCATTGACCTCCTTTGTGTAGTAAATGTGTGCTGCTTGTGTGTGTTGGTTCACGTGTGGGGGTGTATTGTTTGGTATAATAACGCCTGATGAATGAGGAGTCTGCTTTGCTGACAGAGGGTCCCATTAACATGTAGCGCTTGGCTCCCCTTCGCAATCCGTCACACACCACATACACACAGAATGGAGGTAATCAATGGGATGATTTAATAGCATCTGTTTTGTGTCCGCAGGGATAGAATAGCATTCATCGCTAAGCTAGAGAGGCTTTGAGTTACAGATATGGAGGATTTCATACCAAAATGCTTTTCATTTTAAATCATGCAGCAACGTTGACGAGAGAAAATATTGCTCCATGATATTCACTGGTCAGCATTTTAAAAAGACCTTCAAATCTTGCCCTTTTCTTTGCAAAGGTTATTAAGAAATAGTTTCACATTTTAGTGAATATTTAGTTTTCCTGCTAAGAGTTTGATGAGAGTATGATACCACTGTCCATATGTCTATATGCTTAATAGAAAGCTAAAATTGGGAGATTATTTTAGAGTAAGCACTGGGAGATATGAATTAGCTAATGTATGTTAGCAAAACTACTTCCGCGTGTAGGGAACAGAAAGTAAAGTGTCATTTTGGAATTGGAAATCACCATTTTCAGACGAGAGGGTGAAGCTAAGCTATCACGAGTGCTGAAAAAGAAAAGCTAGTCAACTCTTTAGAGTGTCTTTTGGTAAAACCAAATGCTGAACTAGACATTTTGGGGGAACCAAAATGTTTCAGTTAACTCATGGACTGAAAACATACTGTGAAAAGGTTAAAGTTCTGAGATGAAATTACTGACATGTATGGTAACACTGGAAAGCGTACCCTGTTTTGCCCTATATTTTACTATACATGGAACATCAGGCTTTATTAAAGAACAATTGAAACTAATTTACTGAGGAAATAAATCAAGTGAGACATGTGGTCATTTTCTCATAGACTTCTATACAATTGCCTCCTGTTGCTGACCAGAAGGTTGCCACTCATTTATAACTTTGGACAGAGCCATGCTAAATGATTCTGTCTTTATGTTAAAATAATCACCTGCTGGCTTTATAGCTTCATAGGCACGAGAGTCCAATGATTCTTTCATCTTAACTAACTCGGGCTTTGGAATGTGTTACAATGTGAAGTGACACTGCACAGATCTGCCTGTTGGCAGTCAGTTATCTGAACTGCATTGTGGATTTATCTGCTTTATTGACTTTTCTGCTTACAGCTTTAGCCAGTTGAGCTAAGCGAGGTGGTGTGATAGTTAGCCTGACAAAGATACAGTAATAAGCCATCTAACTTTTAGCAGCAGGTTATACAGTTTGTACTGTAGCACACCAGCCTTTAGGAATGCATCACATTTTGCTGATGGATTCCTATTGAACATATTAGCAAGACTTGACAGGGCTACCCGACTGGGCTATTAGCTTTTTTAGAAACCCAGTCAAGCGGTTTTTACAACCGTGCAATCATCTGACAAATGAGTAGAAAGACATATAAATTACAACTCCTGCTGTATCCAGAGGGTTAGGGGGGTAAACCCTGCAGCAGAAGAAGAATAAAAGATGTGGATCTATAGCAGTAAACAGTATTGAACATATGTCAGAGAAGCTCCAACAGGAGGAAACATCCTGACTAACAATTAACAACTTGTGGTTACGCTGGAAGGATGCCATTAGTTTCCCCTTGTCTTAAATATAAATATTGGAAAAGTTCTGTTCCACAGTATAGATTTATATCTAATGAAACATTTAACATCTACAGTACACTCACCATGAACCCCTGCTCCTTGTTCTTGTTCTTATATGACAGCATCTTATGGTAGAAACCTGCACATTTTAGCTTCACATTGGCCATTACAGGTCAGATGTGTCCATTATCTCCCACATTGACATGGTAGTGTATCAAAGCACAGGTGGAAAGAAATGAAAAGTATGGCAGCAAAAAGAGAAAATTTGTTGCATGTGAGGCTGAAATGCTGTACCCATGTGAAACTGTCCTACAAACCCCAACACCAACAAACAAGAACAAAAGTGTAAAATGTCATATTTGCTGTTATCTCTAATCCTGTTTGCTTTGTGTTTGTTTGTGTCTTGCAGCTCAGCAGATGAGAAATTTCGCTGGAACAACCAAGGTAATACGTCATCCTAAATGCTCTCAAATCATACATTTTCTCTGCTGCTCTATTGTTTGCATTCCAGCACTGCACATTGCTGACTGGGCTTTATTATATTGGTAGCCATTGTAAAAAAACAAAAATCCCATCATGCACTAACAGTATATTGATGCAATCCTGTGCGGGAACTGTGGTGGCTGCAGCAGTTAAAATGCTCAATCAAACTTTCTGCACTGAAAGCCAAATAAAAAAAGGCTTGCTGTAACAAAAAAACGCATGATGTCCCAAATCCCATCACCCCCTCTGACTGCTGAGTAAAGGTCAAACCACATTTGCAAATATTTCTGAGTATTTAGTTTAACCTGTTTGGAGAGCCCGATCGGAAGTGTTTTCCATAAAAGAGAAAACACGAATCAATGAGAGTGAGGCCTCTAAGGGGATTTGAAAGTCAAATGAAGACACCTCTCTGGGCTTGACAACTCCTTTGACAGCACTTTCGTTGAAATAAACCACCCATGCATGACACTTAGGTCTCCCTGTTGTCAGTAATTTTGAGATGTATAGGCTGTTGAGAGTAGATTGATTGCCTGAGTGGAGGGTTGGCGACCTCTGCCAACAAAGCGGTGACTAAAGGTTTGTGGTCAAAATGTTTCAAACTGAAGGCTTTCAGCGTGTGCTACGGTCTTCATCCATCTGTTGCGCTGAAGCCCGACCACTGGGCCGCAGAGAGATTAAATTTACTCTGTCACAAAAAACTTCCCTCCATCCAATCAGACCTTTTGATCTAGTCATCACTCACAAATCATTAAAAACCCATCACTTCTGGATCAAACAGGTTTAAAAATGAGTTTGGGCTTGTGTGTGTGAGGGTGAGAGTAAATCCAGCGTAATGCTGCAGACAGCACTGGAAATGCTTCACCAACAGCATCAGTCTGCAATTGCGTCAGTCCAAGTCAATAAACTCAGCTTTCTAAATCCACTCAAAAGGCCTCTACTACTGCCATGCCGCTCTCTCGATAGGAGATTAATGTTGCTCCTCAGACTCATTTGTGAGTTTTATCCCCCTTGGCAGCTCTTAGCTTGAAGACACTGGGCATGTTGTCAGCCTTGCTCTGACAGACAAACGGTCTGGTATCTAAGTACAAGGTGGCGCCCCATAGACCTAGATCCTGCAAGATTTGTTGCTTGATTCTCGCGTTAGGATTTTACCCTTGACTGAAGGTTTATCTTTACAAATCACTCTGTGATGACACACCACACTAATCAGTGGCTGACTGAGAATGAATTTGAACTTATATGTGTATTTTTATTGTAATTTGATGGGTGAGAAGAGAGCAGAAGTAGGGGAATGAAAGTGTGGGTGTCGTTATTACAGGATTACCAACCAGGCAAAGCTTTGTGCTAATTTGACTATGTTAAACATTTGTTTGAGAATATGTGCTACAAATTCTTCATAATAGCTCAAATGATCAGAGGCCAACCTCTTCCATTCAAACCCCATGGTGTCAAAAACTTTTTGGAGATGACTGTATTTTATTCAATTGGATTGCAAGAACCTTGGTTCTGCAGACTGTTAAGAAACCCCCTCACAGAGAGCAAACAAAAAGACGTAATTTTGTAAGCCAACCCGGAAGTAGCATCGCCATGCGGTCTATTGAGAATTCACCTATGGGACTTTTGCATTAGATTTTGGATCATTGTATAAAATAAGCTCCGTGGCAAACATATGTTTCTGGTGCTTATGCATTTTGTTCAGCAGGATAATCTTCACAAATGAACACAGTTTTCATTATGTATGAAGCGTTAAAGTTGCAGACAAAAGTAAATAGCTAAAGTTATGCTGTGATCATCCTAGTGGTCACAGAAGGTTATTTTATACAGTGAGGTCAAGTTTAAAAAATAGTCGCAATAGTAGCCATTTCATTGTAATGAGACCATCATCATCACACATGAATAACAATCGGCTCAATTAATCCACAAGAGCTTTCCAGTCAAACCCAATTCATGCATTTCCAAGACTGTTAAGGGGCCCCAGTGTGCAGAAATATTCCAATACAATAGGCAAAAACACATTTGTACGCCATGCAAAAAACTGCATGGTTCTCGCTTCATGTTATTAGCATAAGGTGGATTTTTTTAGCATCTATAAAGGGGAGACTTGGGGGTATCAATAGAACTCATTTTCAGTCAGATATCTTGAGGTCAGAGCTGTGTCTCTGTTTTAACTCATGTTGTTTCTGTTTTATTGTGCACATCTAGATGGACAGAAGGACATAGAAGAGGAGCTGACCACAGGCCTGGAGCTGGTGGACTCCTGCATCCGATCGCTGCAGGAATCAGGCATCTTGGACTCACAGGACACTTCTACAGGAGACAGTAAGGCCAATGTTATGATTAAGTGGCTTTTCTTT
>CAFUXE010000380.1:65517-83419 GCA_903364295.1 Serranus cabrilla | reverse complement strand
CACACACACATGCATGCAACTCTAGCAATTGTAGTTTGTTTTTTATGCTTAAATAGCAACCGGCCACCTGACTAGTCAAAAAAAAAGGGTGCAGCATGAGACAGAGGGAGATAAATCATCAAGAAAACACAGTGGCAAAAAAAAAGAGAGTGCAAATTTACAAATATGATCTTCACTAAGCCCCTCCCCAAAGCATTGATCTTCCAGTTACAGCTTAGCAACCATAACTGAGCATAGGAAGCATGACGAGCATTGTGTCTTTCAGTGTTAAAGTGGTGTGTATGTGGTGCTGCATCTTACATACTCAATCTGTAGGTAGTGCATACTGCCCACTAAATTAACAATTTAGTATGCTATTCGCAGACTGAAAAAGACATTTTTAAGTGACCGAAATGTTCTAGTTTACTTTAATCAAGTGAAAACACACTGTGGTAGTGAATCACATGGTAGCCGACATAATTTGGGACCTTATTTTACAAAATCATGCTGTGTTGATGTTGAAAATGAATTCAAAGTTACAATTGAGACCAAAAACTCGTTATGAAAATGTTACCTTGGGTAGGGAATAGGATCATATTTCTATGGACTTAAACAGATCTTCTCTCTGCAGCCTGTGGTGTCGCCGACTGCTGGCCGTTGGATAGAATGCAGGTTAAATACACTTCTGCACTGTGTTAGCTAATCAGCCCTGGGGATTGCCGCTTGATAAAGACTGACTGTATTTATACATACAAGCACGAAAAGATAGGAGATACTCACTCACATACACACTCACCTGCAAGACAAACACACACACACACACATCAGCAGAATCCACTCCTTTACTCAAGCTGCTGAGCAGATTAGTGCGCCACAGCAACAGAGTACACCGAGTGTCTTCATGCTTCATGCTGCTGATGCTCGCCAGCGTGCATGTTAATCTGTGTGTATGTGGCTGTGTTGCACACAGCTATCCGGGACTGTGCGTTCACTTTTGTGTGTGCATGTGTGTGTTCCCGACCGCTCATGCCTCCAATGGCTAATCTAAAAATAGTCAACTGATGAAATATTAAAATGTGTCAATAGAGAACGCTGGTCATGATGCGGAAGAAAAGCCTCTCAACAACTTTTAATGTGTGTGTGCGTGACAGAGAGAGAGATTAATGAGCCCGAGCAGGTCTATCAGTGTCAGACCCTCCACAACGGCATGCATGCAGGTGTATGCAGATGTGTATGTATGCATGCAATCATGGAGCAGGAGTGAGTGAGACTGAAAAGATTTTAAAATGCAAAGGCAGAGACCCTTTTTAATACACTAATACACCCCTATCTCTACCTACACACACACACACTCATCCCTTCACTCTTTCACCTCAGATGGATGCAATGGAGCCTTCAGTGTTTCTGCCATCTGAGTGATAATGTATTTATGAGGCCTTTCGCTTCCCTAAAGGCTCCACTACCCACATGAAACACACCTAAAGTGGCAAACAAAAATTGTGGAAAACATCCCCTGGCTTTATACACACATCTGGGTTTGTGTGCATGTGTGCGTAAGTGTGTGAATCCATCTGAAACAGACGTGGAGTACAAATTCTTCCATTGCATTATGGGGTTTTTTGTACCCCCATGTGTGCATGCATGTGTGTGCTCACCCTAGACGAGCCTATACTGGACACGGAGGCCTTGACCTAGTAAACTCACTCAGCACCCTTAGCTTAATATCACATTTTAAATAATGCACAATCACCACATGCACTGCCTACAGGAGCCATCCGCTGTACTTTTAAGTGACTTTTCACTTTGGTCTAGCTTTATTTTCTCAACGCGCTTATCCAAAGTGACTCCATTTGCCGTTAGCTGCAGACTTTATCTCTCCCATGCAGTTGATATTGACCGCTGGCACACTATGATTTCTCGTTCTCTCTTATTTAATCATCGCAAACAAGCAAAAGTTTCTGCTTGTCTCATGCACTGTGCTTGCTTTGATTCTTAGACTGCTGGCAAAAAAGTGACATCAGTGGAGATTAAAGGGACAGCCACTGTTGATGGAGGACGGCTCAAGAACTCCTTTGAGAGTACAAATACTGAGCGCGAGGAATTTATAGGTCTATTTAGAGCTGATATAATGCAGTAAAGTTATTTTCCAGTGCAGTGAGTTGTTTGACAGAAAAGCAAACAGATGTAGCCACTGTAAACGAGGCTGGAGTTAAATCATTTGTTACTGCAGCAAACTGATTCTCTTGTTTTAACCTCTTCCAGTCCACACCTCCCTACTTTTTTAGGTGGGACACAGGTCTTTAAGGAGAGATGGCAGGTCAAAAGTAGATGCCACATAAAAGATTAAAATCCTGATGATTAATTTAAGGCGCTGTACTATGTGACTCTAAAACACAGTTAATTTATCAATCAATTCATTAATTAATATGATTAAATATATGGCTATATGAAGGCTGCTCCATGCTCAATTATGTCTCATAAGATGTAGCAATTTTTTTGACTGGTAGCATTTATAACAGGGATTTGGTGCTAAATTTAACCATTCTTGACCACTTCAAAGAATCAAATAATAATCCACTTGGATGGAGATTACTTCTGGAAAGTGCCAGGACACACCCAGATATACCCAGGAAAGCTACAGCTTCTGAATAGTTTTGGGTTGTATGTGGTTGTGCTTATGAAGTTACAAGAAGCTGTGATAATCCATGAGGATATACATCAAAGTCAAGTTAAAAAAAATAGTTGAACTACATTGAAATGGCTACTGAGGGGACTAACATTATCATATATGAATAACAATAGGGCTCTTTAAATCCAGAAGAGTCTCAGCCTTCCAATCATACCCAATTTTGCAACCCTAAGACGGCTGAGGAAAAATAACATTTCTACTGCATGAGAAAAACGACATGGTTTTTGCTTCAGACTGAATGAAATTAAAAAAAGTGGGCATGTCTGTGAGAGGGGAGACTCCTGGCTACACAAAGAACCAATCTGCATTAAGATATATCTTTAGGTGGGCAGTCAAGGGACCTCCCCAAGCCTGATTTTGGTGCATTATTTAACCTTTGTGGCAATATAAGACTTCACCAATGTATTCTGTACATGTTCTTGTTTCTTATGGCACCAGTATCCTAACTGTAGCTTTAAAACTGAGCCTGCTGCAGCATCCTGAAGTAGTTGAAGAGGTTAAGTGACATTTTAGGAAAAAATTAGTTTAATTTTCTTAATCAAAGTTTTTTTAAGAGGCACATTATTGCTATCATGACCGAAAGTGAATTAATCAAGGGTGCATCACACATTTTACAGGATCTCAATAAGAGAGTTTGGAGATGGCTTCCTGTCCTCCTCAAATGATGCAATTAAGTTCACTGCAAACTTTATGGGCTGTTCAGAGAAACTCACAGTTTACAGTCTACAAAACATTCTATAAATGCTCTGTCATTATGCTTAATGCATGTGTGCTCATTTGAATACAGCCTGTTTGCATTCTGTGTCACAATCTTTGCATGTTTACACAGGAAATTAAATGATCCGTGAGCAAATTACAAGACTCAAAAGCATGAAAGAGGCATCATGTAAAATCAACAATGAATATTTTGTATCACATTAGGCTTTTGCTATATGTGTGTGTGCATATGTGTGTCATTATAGTCAGCCTCTTTTATAAATCTTCAGTTAATCAGTTACAATGTCATCCATAACAGCATTACACGCATTATTAAAAACTCCGAGTGCACCCTCTGAGGCATCCAAGACTCCTGAGGCAATTAAGACATTTGGTTACAAAAGAGCTCATTTGATTCCCAAACTGAAAAGTTACCATTGACTAACTGACTGATTTGATGGCTGACCAGCTGCTAGCTCAATGGTAGCTCACTGTAGGACTGGCCAGCTGGAGTCTGGCCGAATGGTCTTTGGTAGATTTTGGATGAAAGCCTGAATGTGGAAGCAGCAGAATAAGAGAAGAGTTGTGGTAGTGAAAAAAAATGCAGCTCCACTGGAAGGTGTTACACAGCAGTGAATCAGTGATTCTCACATTTTAATTTTTACTACAGCTGACAAATGACATTACAAAGTGTAGAGGATGTGTAATGGGGCAGGGACTGAGCTCAGTCATTGGTAATGTTTCACAAAATTTGAAGGAAAAAAGATTAATGCTCCCGTCTCTCAAGGAAAAGTTGATGCCTTTTCTAACCGAAAGCAAGATTAAGCAAGTTTAAAGAGGACACTGTCTTCCACCCAAAAAAACAACTCCATAAGTAATTTGTACAAGATTGTTACAATCCATATTTTGTGTCAAGTGGCTGTAATAATTATGACAGGGCAAAGGTCAGTTGAAGTAGAATAAGGAGCAACAAGGTCTATGTGTAAAGGAGGTCAGGATGGATACAAACTGTCACAGCACTTTGAACCTGAAGAATGCTATTCATATCTTTGTGTTGTGTATCATCATGGCTATAATGTTAATACTTAACAAATGAAAGGGTGACAAGTTCTACGCATACTTGCCAACTTGATTTTCGTTGAAGACATGTTATCATCTCCCAGTTTCCCTCCTTTGTCACGGGTCTCCCACATTTCTTCATATCGCATCATTATATTAGTCAAGGGTCGGAAACTTGAGTCGACAACTATGCTAACAAAGCCACATAGAAAGCAAATGCAGCAACACAAGTCATAGCAAGCCAGCTAATATTACCTGCTAGTCCAACAGCAAGATGTTTGCTTGTTGCTCGGGTTCAGGCGCGACACTGGACAACATTTTTTTTACAGTATTCCTCCTGCTTCTGAAACACTCCTCCTCCCACAGGTCACCTTGCCGTATTTCATAATATGTACATATGTGATCAGAAGGTGTTGGTCATACTAATAAAAAAATGTGAATTCTATACGGAGCTAATATGTTAGCTTTCAGTTATTTTGACCCTCCGGCTTTCTGATGCTCCAAAGGTCAGCCCTGTCACAAGAGTTTGTCCTTTCATTGGAATCACTGTGGTACTTTCACTTCTTCAATTTTAATTCACTTCTTATAGTGCTTCAATTGAAAATAACTTATATTGGTCTGAAATTTTACTCTCAGGTATCTCAGATACATGGGGTCTTTAAAGAAAAAATTTACATTTTTGAAACTCATTTAAAGGCACAAGTGATGCTCTTTAACAGAGATTGTTAAGAGAGCTTGTGTGAACACATTGATGTCACTCTTTGCTCCTCTTGCTAAATTATAAAGCAAAATATGAGTGCTAATATAACGCGACAAAGAAAGTGTGTGGAGTGTATTTTAAATGTAAGTCAGGAACAGAGTGAGGTTTAAGGGTCACAGAGCATGAGAGGAAAAGAGTGGCATAACACGGTGGGTAAAAAGCAAATGGATGTCTCAGAAAAGGAAGACAAGGCTGTCTTTTTTATTCCATTTCAGCTTTCAGTCTTCTCTTCATTTCAAGGTCTGTTGCAAACTGAGGCAGTTATATTTGAAGTATTCACATTCACTCCTTTCCCATAAAAAAGAAATACATTGTATAACATGTGGGATGTAAACTGGGTTACAAAACGCCTTCAAGGCCACGAACAGAATAGATCTTTACACAAAGACGGACTGTTACAGAGGTAAAAGTCGTCTGTGAACAGTTACATAAAAGCAGCTCGACAGGAAAACAGCTTCTTAAGGTGGCCTGAGACAGGGATCAAGAACTTTGTTTCAAACAGGGCATAACCATACTTGACATCTTTTACACCCCAGAATCAAATTCCTCTTGTCTTTAAAAGAAACAACGTATTTCTTCAGTGCACATGCATGAACGGCTCTTTGCTTTCCTAATGTTTCTCCCTCTTTTGCTTTTCCCATTAGGACAAGGACTTCTGTCCCAAAGCGCTTTGCAGCTCAACCACCAGGATGCCTATGCAGCAGCTGGTTACCATAGCAACCAAGGGCTGGCACTTGGGGAATCGATCACAGGCCGCGGCGGGCAGGTTGGAGGGGCGGTTCACAGCTACAACCAGGTACACACACGCACCTTTTTAATTAGCTATTTTTAGTCTTGACGACTTATTTTCCTGTTTGCCATTTCCAGCTTCTTACTTTCATTCCCATTGCATCCTAAACCTTCCTTTTGCTATTCACATTTCTCATCTTTTTCATGCTTCAATTCTTCTCTCACCCCTGTTTCTTTTTACTTTCTTTGTCCACTCTCCTTGTTGTCTTCTTATCGCTCTCCTTCTCCTCCCATCTTCCTCCACTGACATGTATCCTTTTTTCCTCCCGTCTCTAATCTTTCCCCACACTCTGCCCCAGGAGCGTTTCTAGGATTTAAGAACATTGGGGGCTTATGCTGTGTTTAAGTTGTAGGTCGGAATTTCCAGTTAAAATTTCCAACCTCAAAACACAACTCCAACACAAAACAAAAAAAAACATGGCTGACAGTGACAAACTGATGTGTTTTTGCCCACTGTATACCCAATTAACTTCTCGGCAGTGCAGCCTCCTTGCATTTATAAAGGAAACAGTGAAGGGAAAACAATGTATGAGTTGAAAGACAGGATGTGCCATCTTTGTGTTATGCCAGAAGAAGATGGGAGAGATGGATTTGCCCAGAGTTCACAACTAGGAACTCCAACCTTAGTGGCATTCAATTGTACTTTTTCTCATAGAAGGCTAGAAATTTAAATTTTTAAGTTGTGGGTGGATGCAGCATTAGCCTGGACAGCATAAACAAGTTTGATTTTGATGCCTTTCATGTACTCTGGAACCTGTTTTTCATTCAAAGTGCTTGACTTAATGATTGAAAAAATTCAGTGTGTACCTTAAAATGAATCATGATGTCTAAAAGTTTAAAAGAGTATTTGTTAATAATACATATTAGTATTGAGTAAAATCCGAAGACTTCTAGCTGCTATTATTAAAGATTTATTGACTATACCTTTAAAAAAGCGTTTATTTTTACAGTGTTGAATCAAATCATATCAAAATTACTTTATTTATCCCAGAGGGGAAATTCATTTAATCCAGAAAAATACTTAAGTATTTTCCATTTCCTGCCCCTTCTACTACTACTTCTACTCCACTACATCCCAGAGGGAAATATTGTACTGTTTACTGCACTACAACTTTTAAAACAACATGATCAACTAATAAATGATGTATTATTATTTTAGATTAAACCACCCTTTACCAGCTGCAACATTAAAAGTGATGAACAAATGAATACATCAATCATTTTAATCCAATAATACTTATATTTATGGTTCTGAAATGGGCCATTCTGCATAATGTTTACATTAAGTAGATGCTAATCACACACACACATGCGCACACACACAGTGTATGTGCTTGTTTTGACATTTGAGGTTACTCATAAACATTGGGGACTGTGGCCTGGTCTAACCACTGCCCTGCTCTGCCCTCTCTAGGTGACATCCAGCCGGGCAGCTGCCCACTTAGTGGGAACTGACTCTCCCTCCCAGTCCCAGAGAGACTCATTTGCCCAGCAGGCCCAAGGCAGCGCCTTCCACATGCCCACTGAGGTCGGATCTGCACCTGTCGGACCACCCATGTACTACTCCTGTGCCACTCTGCCTGCACAGGTACAAATCCCAGAAGACATTACTGTGATGCTTCTGTTGTCTGACAGATGTTTTCTCCTCTCCTCTCACACTTTGGTGGAATCTTTAACACTTCTATAACCCTGCCAGTGAACCTTGGAGTTTAAGAGTTACTGTAGGCATGTTTTATTCATTGTATAATTTTTTTTATCTATTGAGGGAATGCTTTGCTTAAAATCTCCTGAGTATCTTATACTTGCTCCTGAAAGGTAGCTCTGTGAAGTGTTTACTCTGGTAGAGTGAGCTTGGATTCAGGTACAATGGAGTCCAGTGGTTTAAAATGCTACTTCCAGCAGAGAGTCTTAGCTACATAAAGAGCATGCTGTTTACTGAAGCCAGAGAAGTTAATCTTGCCGCAGAAGTAGTTTGATACATTTCGACACACTGTTTGATCACCACTGGAATTCATTGTTACGGTTGGGTTGCACCTGCATTTAATACAGCCACATTTTGCAGCACAATCAATCCAATTTAACATTTACTTGACACTGAGCAAACAACAAACAAAAGTGTCAATGGCACCAGTTTATCTGTGTGTGACTGAGCTACAACTCTTTATTGGCCCCCGGTTCTGGAAGTGAATTTCCCTTTCATTTACTCCATTCAAAAAATCCTTATATAAAGAGAACCAAGCCAACCAACTCCAAGATAATCATAATCATAAACATTTAATTTGGAGCCACCAAATGGCAAAGGTACAAGCCTAAATATGTATTTAAAGAAAGAAAGAATTACTTTTCTCATTAACTGCTGCAATTGGAGACTCTTTGTCCTCATCTCCAAAACCAACAAAGCATGTAAGAAGGGAATTCATAGTTGCAGTAAGCTATTCCATCAGAAACATCACTGTTACAGTTTAGGGCTGTTGGTTGTATTTCTTCATGGCATTGTGCATAAAACATGTTCTTCTTAGAACAAGGTTGATTTCATGCAAGCTTGTGAATTCTACAGTAGCATGTACCATGGTGGTAAGACTACTTTGGATGGCTAACAGCTCAGATGCCTTATAATCAAAATCCTGGTTCAGAATATCAATGAGATTTTCAGAGCCAGAGGAAGTGAGTTTTCAAGGCCTATTCCTTTAGGAATACTACAAAGTGGACCCCCTGCATTCTTACCTTTTCAAGCAGCTTACAAAGGTGCATATCTATCCTGGACTTAAAGGGGCAGTTTGGGTACTTATACAGACTTAGTTTATTACTGTACAGTAGATGGTGGTTGGCACGCACCCAGCCTGGAGAAGCAGGGAGGAGAAGAGACAGAGTTCACTGTAGGTAATACACTGAATATGGATAAGTAGCTCATACAACCCCACTTCAATACATTCAAACTCTCTTTATCAGGAAATTAATCTTGTAACTCCCTTATCCTCTGCCAAGGAGGTCATGTTTTCGCTGACGTTTGTTTGTCTGTCTGTCTGTCTGTCTGTTTGTTTGTTTGTTTGTTTGTGTACAAAATAACTCATAAATTACTGCACAGATTGGGATGAAGTTTTTTGGACAATGATTATATTTTGGTGGTGATCGGTGATCCGAAACACCATCTGGAATTTATATTGCAAATTTATATTATTGCATCAGTGACCATATTGCCTTCACTAACTGATGTCATCTAGTGGATTAAATATTTCAATGACAATGTGTTCCCAAAATACATGATTTCAATATAATCCTTCAAGTGTGTGATTTGGTATTGCATAACTGACTCTATTGCCTTGGCGGAGGTCTGCACTCTCCCAGGGTTTTTTCTTGTTAGTAGTAATGTGCTAATAAAGCCTCATGAACCATTTTCTTTATTTTCTGAGCCCACTAGATGACGCTCTATATTTAAAGAAAAACGCTCAATGGTTATTGAGTATGCTTTCCTTCCTTTGTTGAACAGAGAGCGCCATCTAGTAGGTTCAGAAAATAAAGAAAATGGTTCATGAGACTTTATTGGCACATCTCTAGTTATTAGCTCTCAGTAATTGTTCAAACTCCCCTCATACATACACAGGGCAAAATGTACAGTGAAAATGCTCTTCTTTAACTATTATTTTTTCAAGGTTAGGGATTAAATTTAAGTATTCTCTTTGAAAAATGTTTGATCTTCAACGTGTGGTTCAGACAAGGAGCTCTTTTCTTTGAATATCATTTCACACTCCAAAAAAGCTGTCTGTAGATCAAGTCATGAGCGCATTTATTTTGTTTCATATTGTATATTTACCAGATTAACCCTTGACTTAATGGTGTTAATGCTAAATACTATCATTTTGTTTTCGATGTACTAAGATAAGTGTCAACATGACCCCAACAGGCATAGTTTGTGCAATATGACGTGAAGTGAAGTGCAGCCATATCATCATACATGGCAGAATATAGCACCGATTTCTTTGGAAAACCTCTTTTGCTCTCTTTTAGTCATTTTATCGTGTTAAAGCAAAGTTAACTTATTAGTTATGTAGAATGTACCATTTTTTCAGAGCTCTCCTTATGGGGGCTCAGCTCCCACTGCCTCCTACGTAACTCTGTGTGTAAGCGTTATATAGTCTTAATCAAAACATACATCCTAAGTTATTCTGAGCAGCTGTTAAAATAAACAAAGTGACAATATACATTTGATTGCTGCAGGTATAAATGAATAAATAAATATATTCTGTTAACTTCATTTCGATGTGATGGTAAAGGCTCTAAGGGTCTGGAAACTTTTTTTGGTTATGTAACTTAAAAGTGCTTGAAAAGTGCTTGAATTTTACTTTTAAAAATCCGCACCAACCCTGAATAAATCTTGAAAAAGATTACACCTCTCCACTCTTTCAGGGTGTTTACTGCTGTGGTTGTGCTGTCTCCTCATCTAAGCGGCATTACTGCTATCGTGGTAGCAATTGAAGAAATAGCTTATCCTGCATCTTTCTTGCAATTAGTAGAATGGCTTTATGAGATCTGCAAGCAGTTTCTCTTGTAGGGTCGGTCAGCGGGGCAGCCACAATGCACCAAACCTGTATTAAATTCTGGCCTCTTAGGTGATGATTTACTCTTTTATTGCTTTTTCTGCTGCACTGCGATGAATTCCAGCCTCAGAGTTTAGAGATTTTAAGAACGCAGTGTTAATCATGTCTTTGAATTAATTTAAATGGATTTAACAGCACTTTAGCATCCTCACTTCAGCATGTCTTGAGCGCTCTCATCTAAATTAACGGAGGCTTTAAAACTGCACCTTTTGCTCTGTAACTGCAAGACCGTGCAAATATTTCTTCAGCGTATTTCCCCAGTTGGAACAAAATGAAAATGCATGTTTAGAATTCTGAGGGAGCTTCATTTGGTGGCCCGCTGCCCACAGTCAGATTTCGTGTTCACTTGGTTCGAAAAAGTTCAGAGTCGTCCCTTCATGTTTGGTCTGATAACTCCAAGCCTCTTCATCAGGATGTTATCACAGATTAGAGTCTCTGCTCTCTGGTTTTCCAGCTCCAGGGGGAGTTGTTCATCTCTCTGAAAATAATGATATGAACAAGAAGAGTAGATGAATATTTAAAGTGAGTGACATTCCTCTTTAATGAAGTACAACTCCTCTATTACAGCGTGTGAGCTCCCCTCTGCAGGCGGTGGGATCCCCTACCAAGCTGCAGCGCCTGGGATCAGCCTCCTCTGACATGCCCAGCTACGCCACGCTACAGAGGGTGTCCTCGCCCAAACAGTCACCCAGCCGACTCGCCAAGTCCTACAGGTTGGTCCAGTTGATTAAATAAGGATCCATTGTTAGGGGAACATTACGTAAGATTGGTCCCAAAGCACTAAGGAATATATCTGCTGGTCAATACCAATGACTCATCAATTACGTCACCTGCTGCTGTGATTTATGGCTTTGAAAAACACTAGCATTTAGTCTGTTTTACAACAAAACGCCCTGCGTGTACCACTCATGTTAGAATTAAGTATCCAGTTGACTCGGAGCAGTATCTGGCAGTCTGGTTAGTCTGTGTATAGCCTGAGCTACTGAGTGTCCTTTTAGCAAAGTACTCTGAGTTCCCCTGTAATTTGTTTACAGAGTGTATGTGTCCAGGGCTTTTATTGTGAGAGGTGAGAACGCAAGGAGTAAATCTGGGGCTAAAGAGAGAAGAAGTTTATCGAGCCACATTATTTGGGTTTCATATTCCTCATAAGTTTACAACTCAACATAATTGGTTGTTTGGTTGAAAAATGTTCAAAACAGACACTATAGTGTAGCGGAGGGTTACTTATGAGAGTTATAAAACAACTAGGCTTTGTCTGATGACCTCCATCAGCATGACAGTCATCGAGCGCTGAACCCAACAGTGGCTTAAACTTCTCTTTCTCAGTCCTCAGTCCTGACGATGGTGCTGCTGTTATGCATAAAAATGGCAGTTTGGGTCCAGTGGTTGATTAATGCATATTTTAGCATAGATGGCATTAGATAAGCTGTCAAAACAGGTCCGGCGGGTGCATATTAAAAACCCTGATCCTCACATCAGGAGTATAAGTAGCCAAAAGGAAAGACCTGGAAAAAAAAGTAGAAAAGAAAATATAAAGACAATGTTTCATTGAGGACATCGTCATATTCTGATTCAGTAGACATCACCCAACTCTGAAACCAACAACAACATGGAGGCAAACTTTACAACTCTTCTCAACGTTGACAGAGGCGTGCTACCAGATCCACTTCTTCCATTCTTACCTTTCACAATAAAAGCCCTAAACATGTAAACTGTTTAATAGGCAGATTTCCCTCAACTGAATATAATTGCGATTCAACTATTGGCTCAAACTGAATCTAGTTATTGGTCTGCACAAATCAAAACTTTTATTGTGCTTTAACCAAAACAAATTTGCAATGTTGCTGTTATAAATGGTTTTAACACACAATATTCACAGTCCAGTATTTCTGTTGTGTCAGTGCCCCCGGTGTATAAAGGCAAATTACAATTCAGAGCTTTCTGACAGAAATGTGGTTTGGGTTTTGGCAGCAAAAGTACTAGTTCAATTTTGGTTGGAAAAAAAATCTGGATTTAGTTAAAAAACTAAACAACAAAAAAAAAGTTTTTGGCAGAAATGCCTTAGAATCGCAGACACCAAATGAGACTTAAAATCCCATCATGTCATCCTGGATACAAATATGAAAATACCAACCAAACCATCCCGTGTCTTCCCTCTGCAGCACCTCATCGCCCATCAACATGGTAGCATCGGGTGCTGCCGGCTCCTCCTCCCCCCTCCCCATGGCAGCCTCCCCAGGGGGAAACCACACCTCGTCACCAATCCACCAGCTCAGCTCGGCTGTGGGCAGCTACGCCACCCTGTCGCCTACCAAGCGCATGCTGCATCATATCGGAGCAGAAGGCTACAAGATTTCCCATGAGCTGTACGCCAACGCAACCCTGCAAAGGCCTGGTAGCCTGGCAGGTAGAGGTCAAGACAAATTCCTTATTACTTTTTTATGTGTGTGTGAAATGCATTGTGTCATATGTCTATTGTCCACTTTAAATTTATTTTAATATATGTAGATGGTCCTTATACAATTTGCTCCTTGACATTATAAATTATGGGTTTTCTTCAGGGCCTAACATGTCATTTCTGAGGCAGTCTGTTATGTTAGTTTGTGGTTGTTAAAATCCCAGGAACCAACTTTTCAATTGGTATTCATCAGCAGGATCATAAGAATTCAAAAGAAAACACATATTACCAAATATTTGATTAAATTGGCTTGAGGTTTTATCTAACATTCATTAGATTGCAAATGTAGTCATGAATTTCAGAACAATTCATAAAAGAGATTTATTGTCTCTACGGAGGACCTTTATTAAATATAAGTTTGAAGTGCAAGAGTTTGGCTTTGTTTTTGGCTTTTCAAAAGGCAGATACTGAATCTTTTAGTTAGTCGAATGAAAATGTGCCCATGTTAAATATTAAGTGATTCATTTAAAAAGGAATGGACAACAACTATTGCCTGGTTTTGCTCAGTAATATTACAGATATTCTGTCACATGCTGTAAACGGATACATAGAGTAGCTTTGTGTTACACCCCTGGTTCAGAATGGGCTGTGTGGACTGAACTTTTGGGGAATTTTGAATCAACAGGTGTCAAACAGGAGTATTTTAACGCTGGGTATTTCCTGCCATATAAAGGGCTAATCGTTCAGATAGTAAGATGCTCCTACATGGGCAGTGTCACAATGGGCATACACAGGGATGAGCAGTGCTCCTTTAAAGTGAACAGGAGTTGACAGTCTGATTGGTTTAATGTGTGTTACGCCCAAAGCACACCATTGATTGTGAACTCAGTACACTTCCTTTAAACCTTGTGCTTTACTTTGTGCCCAGATTCCATCTGTCAGTATGTGTAACCTCCCCTGTGTCTTCCAGGCTCCAGAGGTTCCTACAGCAGCCAGCACAGTCACCTGGGCTCCGAGCTCCGACCTCTGCAGTCCCCTGAACACCACATCGACCCCATCTATGAAGACCGAGTCTACACCAAACCCAACCTTAGAGGACAAGGTAAGCTGAGATGGGAATATGGAAGCTGAGGAAAATAAAGACATTGGTTATTTATTTAAAGTGTAAAGATCTGTCTACAAATACAGAATCCTATAAAACTGTATCCCAAAAGGCAAAAGGAGTAGAGAGGAGATTTTGGAGAGACAGTCTGAGCTGAGAGCAAACATTCAATAGACAGTAATATGCTGGAGTGCACAAGGTTTTCAATAATGATACAGTGGCATGGCAGCAGCTTTGCAACAAAGGTATTTATTAATATATTCAAGATGATATGTGAGACAGAGATGGAAAAAAATGAGACAGTAGTAAGGATAGGAGAAGAACTGGATGGGAAAAAGGCTCTGAATGTGAAATTATTCTTTAAAAAGACAGGCTACGTGGTATCAGATGTGATATAACTGCCATGTTTCTTTGGAATTAATCACATTGAGGCCATGTGGTCCAGTTCCTAAATTTGGCAATCCTGCTTTTGATCCTGATAACTGAAATTAAAAGCTTATTTTGATAGATAAAGAATTGAGATTGTGACAGTAATTAATATACAGATGATCATTTGGGGGATGAAGTATTCCTTTAAGAGCCAGCTAAAAAGATAAAGCAACTATGAAGCTGAAAGAAGATGAACACCAGAGAAAAGTAAACCAGAAATGACTTATTAACCATTATTGAAGCCTAAAGATGCACCTTATAAACCCTTTCTAACAGGAGGAACCTGTTATAACGTGAAGTGTAGATTATAGCGAGACTGTAAATACTAAAAGGTGCTTAAAATATTCCAAAATTAAAAATAGCTGCAGCGTGCTGTAAGTCACCCACTGAACCTTCTATATTTAAAAATCTGTGAGAAGAACAAGACACCACATGATACACTGAATAAGTGATGGCTCAAAGAAACACTGTACAACATACTGAGAGATAGGACAGTAAAAGACATAGTCTGGTCCAGCTTAGAAGAAAGGCGTTTTTTTAACGTTGCTGCTGCACAGAAGAGATTTCCTCGTCCCATCTGATCATGTAGCGCTATTTACCAGATCAGGTAGGCAAATCCAATTGGGGTCTCAATGGCAATTTGTCTCTCAGTCACAGTCTGTTAACTAATTAGTTTCAAGGCTGAAAATTAATCTCAATTAATCCCATGGGCGTTAGCTTGGGTGCTTTGAAATCAAAGCAAATCAACCGTGTCCTAAAATGTTGTCAACGCAGTGCTGCCGGTTTGGTCTCCTGAACGATGTATGCTGCTGTAAAGAGAAATGCACGCAGAGTGAGAAACGTGAAATAAAACACTTTTTTTCACAAGGTTATATTTCAAAAAAGAGATATTCACGTTATTAATTAACAGATTTGAGGTCAGGCTTGCTCGCCACACACTCCAAATGACTCGTTCATCATCTGCAGCTTTGTGGCAGTGAATGGAAGTCACGACAGCCCCACTCAGATCGTCAAAGTTTTTTAAACTAACTTGGATCTTTTATTTTTTTTTATGTGCAACACAAAGTGGCTGGTGAAGCCTGAATATGTTTCAAGGTCAATTCAAATAGTTTCAAGATAATGAACAGAGTTGGAAACTAGCAGACAACACTTTACACCCGACTTCACATCACAGGTGAATTTCCTGAGGAAATTCATGTGTTCAAGGTCCCCGCAGTGTTGGAGGCACACACACACACACATGCATACACACACGAACAGACTGACCCAGCTCACCTCCCTCAGAGCGAGCCGGTGTAACTGTGTAGACTATCACGCCTAAATAGCTCCTGAGCTGCTGTTTAACAAGAAGACAATTCCTCTCTCTGTTTGACACTGACAGAGCAGGTTCACTGGACTGTGTGTCTTTACAGCAGGGCTGGGCTACCAACTGGGCACAGTGGGCTAATGCCCTGCGGCCCCAAACCCCTAACTGTGTGGCAATTAATTTCTGGTCATTTGATGAACTGTATATATCTTGTATTAACTTAGCGTTACTAAAGCAAAATATAAATGGGAATTCTAAGAGCTTTGCAGGGCTGGACAGTTATGGTTGCCAGTTTTCTATTTGCAGCCATTTTGAGAAATTGGCAAATACATCTTGGTTCTTTGGTTGCAATCAGCAGCTGCTCTAGTGATATATTGTAGACCAGGGATTGAGTGGATATGTTAACTCAGTGGTTCCCAAACTGTGGGTTGAGGTCTGTTCATGGGGCGGGGTGTGGGGTCCTGAATATAGTTTAATTCACAAGAGACGGTCCTGCAGAAAAAGTTTGGGAACCAGTTTATTAACAGATAAAACACAAACTACAGTTCTGTCCCAGAGGGTGGATTTATGACCTATGCTGCAGCCAGCCACCAGGGGGCGATCCAGTGTTTTGGCTTCACTTTTGGGGAGCTGTCATGTCGGCCATCTTTAGTCCAAGGTGTATTTTGGTAACCCAAGTAGCCCGACTGTGCTAAAGAGGAAATGTTTTATTTGTCATCATCAAGACTTTTCACAAGTGCCAGCTGATTTTATAAGTGATATTATTATTTTCCTTTACTCATTTGTGTTTTGCATGCCTGTTGGATTTGATCGCCTCTGTCTGTTTTTTAAATTATGTTTTTCAATTGAAAAATAAGATGATATGGTGAGTTCACCTTTCCACCTAAAGTTACCCCACATGTTTATTTATGTATGACTGTTTTATGATTTATCATTTTTTGTTTCCTCCCTTTTTGCTTTTTTCTTCCATTTGTTCCATTGGTGCTGGTGCTGTTTCTCATTGTGTGTACTGTACATGCATCATTGTGTTGGCCCTCCGATTTTTTCTTCCCTCGCTCCCTGGCTCTCCTTGGCTGCATCTAACCCAGTGGTGAACCAATTGTATCAAGAGGTCCTCAACTATCTGCTCTGTTCCTACGCTCCTCTTCCTGCTTTAGCCCCGCCTTCCCCCGGTGTCGACCCAATCCCCTTGCAGCGAACGGGAAGCCAGAGTGCTGCCGGCACCTTCCAGAGAGGCAGCTTCGCCGCAGGAGGCGGGGCAGCTGACTACGGCAACCCGTACCGTACTCTGCAGTTCTGCCCGTCCACCGAGTCGCCTTACAGCAAGTCAGGCCCCGCCCTCCCGCCTGAGGCCGCCCTGGGCAGGTCTCCATCAGTGGACAGTATCCAGAAGGACCCAAGGTGAGGAAAAACAACATATATTTATGTCCAATCAGCTCTGGCTTGTTGATGAAGCCCTTTGTTCCGCTCCCTTTCCACTTTCACTGAACTTACTGAGGGCCAGATTCACCAAACGAAACATAATTATGCAAGAAAGCATAAATAATATCAATAACCTGAAGACATTAAACTTAAACTGTGAGAAAAAGAGTTTGATTGCAATCTTCAAAAGAGTGTCAAAGTTTCAAAGCAACATGGTGACACCTAGCTGTTTGTTGCACTCCAACAGATAATGGACTGTCAGGATTTGACGGTCCAGTGCAGTAAAAGGCTGGTTGAATCTGGGCTTTAGTATGAGGCACACATCACGCCACATCTTCCACTGTCCTCTCTAGTTTGCCTGTGTTGGGACTTGTTCACACTGCCGTATGAATGCCTGCGCACACCTCTTGGTCCAATTTGAAAGTTTGCTATCGCTGATAGGAATGGAGTGCCTCTCTGTCAGTGACAATCAGTCACATTCTGTGAAGTAGGCAGAGACAAAATTAATGCGGAAAAAGTGCATGAAGTCTGCTTTTAGACCAAGAGAGCTCTGTGTACCAGTGTGAGTGTGTGAGAATGAGGGAGAGAGAGAGAGACAGTGACAGAGAGACAAGAAAAGAGTAAAAGAGAGGCACATACAGAGCCAGCATAATAGCTGTTTTATCATTATTTTGTCCT
>CAFUXE010000380.1:43426-55496 GCA_903364295.1 Serranus cabrilla | reverse complement strand
TGTATGTGTGTGTGCACTCTAAGATGCACACTGAGTATCCTACGGCTCTCAGTGGTGTGTATGTGTGTTTGTAGCTGCACAATCCAGAGGTTGTTTGTGTGTGCATGTGTTTATGTTAGATTAGACTGAACTGAAATTATCTCCATGGGGACGTGGAGCTGTTGCAGCATCAAGAATAAGATACATCAAAGAGAAATGGGTTGTACATGAGAGCAGAGCGAACGGGGCTTCTATATGCAGCACAAACTTCTCATAACTGTCAGAAAATATCAAATCAAAATGTGTAAAAGTGAGGATTAAAAAAAGTTTAAACTGACTGTGGAGAATATGTCAAAAGTAGCAGAGTAAAACAATTTAATAGCTAAATTAACATTCAGGAAGTAGGGTGCTCAAAACTGTGCACTGTGTGAACTCTCACCCTTACCTAGTGTGTTTTCAGTTTAAGTTAACTAACATTTTAGTTTGCTTGAAAATGTCTTGTTTAGTTTTGGTTGGACTAATATACACAATAGGTTGGCTGTTCTTTTTGAATAATGATTTTCCCTTGCTAACCAGCCAACCAAGCTAGCTATGAAATAGCATCATTCCTGTTCCTGAACCGTTCTGATCTGATCCTAAATCTAATGTGTTTAAATGTGAAATGTTTCGTATCATACGAATCGTACCGCATCATAATGAATCATACAAGCCTATTAATGAGAATGTCGCCAAGACCAAAAGTAATTGCAGTTACAATGTGTCTTGTGTTACCACCTGAGAACATTTAGCCCTAAATACCATTTGCTAGCCAAGCACATAGCTGATGCAGCAACATAGGACAGAAAACTTTGTGGAGAATGAGAGTCTGCGTGAAATAATTGGGATCACATACAACTACTCCCCTTCTGAACCTCCTTTGAGAGCCACCACCATATCAGAGATACACAACTCGTATGAAGATCACACAAGTAGTGAAGGAGTTGGGACGGTCTATGGTGGTTGCACTCATCAGAGACTATTGGACGGTTAGCCAGGAACATTATAATACTTGACCATTCAGGTAAATTTTGATCAGGTAAAAAATTTGTTGCCGATTGTTTTGCTATAGACGCAACTAATCGTATCTCAATATTTAAATTGACTGACTATAAAGGAAGAATAATCTCCTTTTTTCTTTGGGTTATACATGACACATTAATGACATGTGGGAATATAACTTTGCCCCAAACAAAAGATCCAGCCCCAGTTTCAGTTGGTCCCTGTACAATCCCTTTCAAAGAAACGTGATATTTGGTTGCTGCTGGCGACAGATAATCTACATCGATAAGCCCCGCCCCCTTTCTTCTCCCTCCATCCCCTCGATGCGACTTCACTCTCTCAGATCACATCTTTCTCACGTTAATCATCTGTGTTTCTTCTTTCACACACACCCTTACACACATGCATTGGGTTAGTGAGCTTATACTGTGTGTTTGAGTGTGTGTGTATGTGTGTGTGTGTGTGTGGGTGTGTGTGTGTGTGGGTGCCTTAAGCATGCCTTTAGGCAAAGAACTGGTAGACCCTGGTTCCATGCTAAAACCGAAGCAGCTGGGGCAGTCAGAAGAATGGATTCCTCACAGCAGGAGGAAGCTCTTACAGTGCATCAAAGATGTTGCTGTTTTTTTGAACACCTCCCTGTGACAATACATACAAATGAATTCCAATATGTTTAGCATCTGCGCTTAAGTCATGTGTTATATTTGCCAATTCTGCCAGATAGAAAAGGATGCAGAAAGAAATGATGCAGAGCACTGAACATATTTTTCTCTCACATTTTATAAATTATTTTTAAGATGCTTTGTACAGGGGTTGAAGTAACAAATTATTAACCCTTCACCAGTCAGCATTACATGTGAGCAGTGGTGGTGGACTGGATACAAGGCCAGATCCAGGATTTGATGAGTAGATATGCTTCCTTCTTGAACTGTTTTCTTTACTTTTTATGTTGAACATTTTACGTTGAGTATTTCACTTTACAATGTGTTTGGAGGGGACTAAGTCACATCCTTCACAGTAGTCTCATGTGAGAATGGAAAAGAATAGAGGAGATAAATCAGCAGCTGTAGTATGTACTAGCTGGAGTATCAGGTGGCGCAAAAGGTGTACTGCATCTGGGCTGTTTCACTTTTGCTCTCTTTAACAGTCCATTTTTCTCTGAAGGCTTTCACAAGGTTTATAACCTCGGCAAGGACATTAGTCACTTCTAGTCAAGCTCTTATAGGAAATCATTTCTTTATGTAGTGGACTTTGCACATGGGTGTATTGTGGTGTTGAAAGGAAAAGAGACAAACCCAAAGAGTTGGAAAACAGTGTCCAAAATATCAGTGCATGCAAGTACAGAGAGGAAAAATACTTTTCATCTCTCCAGGCCCTCATTAATGAAATGAAATTAATGAAACATGCATTTTTTTGTATCCCTTTTTTATTATCTGTTCAATAAATTCCATTAATTAATGTTTGGCATTGAAATTGACAATGTATTTCCCAGTGTGTAAACAAATCCACAATAATGTCTTTGGTGCATCCTCACTATTAAATCACCTGCTGGCACACAGTGAATAGAAAGATGAATTTAAACAGGACATAAATGTACAAATCACTCTCTCTCTTTCTTTTGATTCATCTCCAGCCTTGGTGTCTGTCTTTCTCTTTCTCTACTGAGCATTTGAAATCAGTGTTACAGTGGGGAGACAAGCTGCCTAGCAACGGGTTGAGCTACGCACACACACACACACTCACATACACACAGGTCTATCTCTGCACTCATCTCAACACACTGTTTTTTCTCTGTGTGTCTCTGCAGGGAGTTTGGCTGGAGGGATCCAGAGCTGCCAGAGGTGATCCAGATGTTGCAGCATCAGTTCCCATCAGTCCAGTCCAATGCTGCTGCCTACCTCCAGCACCTCTGCTTTGGAGACAACAAAATCAAATCGGAGGTATTGATCTCTGAGGAGAAATCACCCCAAGAGAAGGAGCTTACAGACGGGGATTGATTTCTTAAAAAACTCTCCTTGTCCTAAACTCACTCTGTCGCTTACACACACACACACACACACGCACACAACCTTTGGCTGGTATTCAGACTTCATGACTTCCAGTAAAGAGTTTAATAGAATGCACATAAAAACACACATTCCAACTATTTCCTGTAGTATGCAGATAGGAATGCAGATACTGCAGTGTTTGGTTTTCAGGTTGAAGTTTTAAAAGTTCAGCTCAATATTGTTTTTGGAAAGATACGCAGCTGTAGAGTTTTTCAAGTGGTATTTTTCAGTGCTTACCGAGTACCACAGGCAAGATACCAGGGGACAAGGGTTCTTAACAAAGAGTGAGTGGGTGACTGTATGCTCGCTTGAAAATGTGTTTGATGGTCATGCAAAAGACCAATGGAGAAATAATACAAAAACATTTTCAACAGTGTTTTTTGCTGCCAGGTCCGCAAGTCAGTTGCAATTATATAATGGTTTGAAGGTGCAACCCATAGACGGGAGAAAAGAAGTGGTAAAGGTTTGTGTACTCCTGTTTTGAAGCATTGAGTTCGGCATTTTTGCTTTCCCCATCTTGCCAGAAGTGAGAGGGCGGAGCTTACACAGGGAGGTTACACAGCATTGCAATGCTTCTGTTGCGGAGATGTCACCGTTGTAACGTCTGGTTAACCCAAAGGTAGTCACATCCTGATGCATTCCCTGCTTTATCTTCTACTTCACTGAAAATGTTTTCGGAGGTAATAAATAAAGTGTACAATAAGTACCGTAATTTTCTCATAGACTGCTATACTATCGTACTTATTTTTTCAGCCAGTAAAGCCACCTTCTACTGACCATTAAAAAGAAGGTTTATGGTACTTCCATATTGGCTTCGCTTTAGGCCCGGGGGTAGTCCCTGGTTGCACATGCATGATTGAAAGGACTGAAGAACCATGTAGCAAGTCTTATTTATATGGCAATACAAATTCAGCAATATACTGTAGATTTTATATAAGGTGTTTTAGATAATAGAGAAAAGTGGCAAAAATATACACATTTTTAAAAAATAGTTTTTTTCAGAGATCAAGAAGGTCCCTGAATGCACTGAAACGTCTCTGTTCATGTAAACCAAGTGACAGATGAAGTGCTGCACCCGAGGCACTTAGCTGGCAGGTTTTAAATATGTCCAATTCCAACTTGCTCTCGCCTGAGTAGTAAAAGAATTGACATGTCTTTATTGAGACAAAACTCTGTCCCACGTGTGCAGCTGTCTGAGCTCAACCAAACTCCATATTAGACGACATTAACTCCTCATTAGGCACACTGAACCCAACTCTGAGTACAGCCCTGTTCCTCAGTCTATCCTTCTGTACTTTAGAGCGGTCATCACTCAGTGTCTCTGAGAAAAACTGTTCTGTCTGTCTCTTCAATGTCAACTCAATTCAGCTCAATTCCACTTTATTAATCCCCATGGAGACGACGGATTTGAGGGCAAACAAAGTTCTTCAAACAGCAATCAGCCAACAGGCATTTAAGATAAAGGCAGAGGAAGACAGATGACAAAGATGACTGATGTTGAAATAGTGTTGAAGAATGAAGTATGGTCGTATTTAGAGCAGGGCTGCCAAAGCTCCAAGCCACAGGCCAGATTGTTTTTTGCCCTTGAGAGAGATGCCTGAATGGTGAAATAATAGACGGGATGCTGAGGGATATGTATATGGCCTGCTGCCTGTTCACTCTCCGAGCATCACATGCACTGTAGAGATGTGTCATTGTGTGCTTTATTTATCCTACTAGTTGTTTAATATTTGGTTCTGTGGCAGAAAGACAAGGCTAAAAACAATTACTTGATACTTTTGGAAATCAATGAATAGTTTCAATACATTCCTGATCTGTTTTTCTCTTTCTCATATCATTATTAAGCAGCAACCTCCAGGTCTAAAAAGTGACGCCAGCAGGGGGAACTCCACTGGTTGCAAGTCAGATTGTGTAGAAGTCAATGAGAAAATGACCCTACTTCTCACTTTGTTGTCTATCTTAGTAAACATTCACATAATGGGTTTATGGTCTTGATTGCTAGTTTCAAGTCTGCTTCAATACAGCATATTTTTAAAGGAAGAGGGATGAGAAAACAGAGTCTGCTAAAGGGCAGGTCTGCCTTGTGATTGACATGTCACCATAGTGCAGTGTGTTTCGTTTTGTACCTTCGACCCTTTCACAGAGTGTTTTTGCTTCATTAAATTTAATTGGAGCAATGTGGGCACCTAAAAAATATCTTTCTCCGTTGGGTTGTACAACCCCAATTACAATAAATGTGGGGTGCTCAAACTGGATAACCTTTTTTTTTAGTAAATATGTACAGTCATTCTAAATGTGTTGCATTTTTAAGATAAAAAAACGTGTGTTCCTTGGTTGATGGTCCTGCCCCTTTTGCTACATAGCAAAGAGGAAGATCGTTGAGACTGAGAAGTATCCAGCATACCATGTGCAACATCCGGGTACTCAAGGTGCGCTCCATTTGAACACAGTGTGAATGCACTCAAAATATTGTAAGTTCAGAAGAACGCCAATTGAGACAAAACAATAGCGACCTCCTCCCCACCCCAACATCTAGTCCAAATATGGCCATTTGTGGTTCTAAATAGCTACAATGGTGACAGCCAAAATGCAAAACTTGTGGTTGGTCACAGACCAGTGGTGGACATGTTTACAGTTTATCTTAAAGTCAATGCCTTTGGGACTTATTATGAGCAATTAGAATCAGATTTGTGACGTGCATTTGCTGACAATTTTCTCCTAAACTATGCTTGATAAACAACAGCTGTGATTTCATCAATGGATTTCGATGCGCATTTTGAAGATTTGCTGTTTCCGCTCTGCCGGTCAGGACGAGCTCACATGAAAGAACACTTATAAGACTTTATTTACACTTAAATGGGATTCCTGAAGACATACTTTCTCTGGTGGCCAAAGGTGTCTGATTAGCAATCTATTTTTATAATTTTTATTCCCCTCTGCTCAATCTCCTCTTCTTCTGCTGTTTTCTTTCTTGCACATTCTCTTCTTCGTCCGCTGTTTACCAATGGATTAGCCTACAGCGATACATTACACTGCCAACTTCTGACCAAAGTATGGCACTTTGTTTATTCGCTCTAAACCAGTTGATGGAAACGTCCCTAATTCACATTTTCTTGAATGAGACATTTTAAAAATGCCATTACTATCAATCAGTAGATTTATTATATTTTAATACTTATTGCTGACACAATCCTTGGAAGTGAGGTCAAGCAGTCATTATTCTGCTGATTATATTTGTCATAAGGCAATCATTCATGCTGATGTACCTTTATCTGAAGCACAAAAGACACAATAACAAGCATAACTGCCTTCCCTTCTTGAAATCTCCTTCACCAAAATTTCTCCTGTTTTTATAGAAAGCAGGCTGTCTGCCCTACATTTTCCCTTTGTCTAGACGGAGGAGAGAAGGGAGGGCTGCAGACACTTAGAGGGGTGATGGGACAGAAAGTGCATTGGCTGACATTTAAATGAATCTTGCATGACCGTCACAGTAGCCACTGCACACTGTTTATATACAACTTTTGATAAAGCATGAACCCATATTTTACATTTTCAGCATAAAGAATGGGAAATGATCCTCTGTAGTTGAAGTGAACAACCCTTTGCCTTCTGATGTTGTTTAGACACCAATATTTGTTGTGATATTGGCACAAACCCAGAAAAATCTCTCTTATTTGTGAATTCTCCCTGATTCCATCCTCCCTCCTCTGTCTTCAGATCCGGCGGCAGGGTGGCATCCAGCTGCTGGTGGACTTGTTGGACCACCGGATGACTGACGTGCACCGCAGCGCCTGCGGAGCTCTGAGAAACCTGGTGTACGGCAAAGCCAACGACGACAACAAGATCGCCCTGAAGAACTGCGGAGGCATACCAGCTCTGGTGCGACTGCTCCGGAAGACCACAGATGTGGAGATACGAGAGCTGCTCACAGGTAAAAAAAACATTTAATGTTATTGAATGAGCAGCAGGGATTGAGATCATAACATTTCCTTGGAATTCTTTTTTTCATTGACTGCCTTTTTCCAGGAAAAAAAACTAATATCTGTGGTCAAGTACTGATTTTGATTTGCACTGAAACAAAGACTCCTTTTCCAAACCTCATTATAACAAACAACTTTTTTAGTAAAACTTTCTTTCCATTACTTGTCATTCTAGAATGGCAAATAAATGTTGTATAACAAGTGGAGGAAGTAAAATGTGCTCAATATATTAAATATATATCTCCTCCCATTAATTTAATTTAATTTAATTTATTTTGTTGAATATTGTAAGCCAATAAAATAAGAATAAACAAAGGACATACAGTAAGATCTCCCCCGTGGAATTTAATTCCTGGTGGTTTAGAAAAGACCAAAAACAGCATCTGAAAAATATTTGAATTATCTGTAACTTCTTAATTATTATCTGAGGAAGCTTCTCGGCAAGAACTCAATAATTGATAATGGCAGAGAAAACAGTAGGTTGGTCCCCGACCCAGAATTCACATAATTGGATGTGATTGGTCAAGTCTTGCCAATAGTGGACCGGTCGTCAATCTTTATTTTATTTTTTTCCATATTGCTTATTGATCCCACTGTGTTTAAGAGCTTGTGTGCAGTTGTTGGTAGGACTCACAGTATCATATTTCTAAATCCTGGCTGGGGCACTGCATGTAACCATGATAATATCATTTTTCTTCCAAAAGTAATACACTATTAGTAAATCTCAACATACTCTTACAGATTTGAAAGAACAAAATCTGAAAAATAAAATTAAGTTCATTTTAAGATAAATTATATGCAATTTGCGATCAAAATCAATGTTTATTTTTTAGTGAGAAATCAGTGTGTGTTATTTATTCCTAATAGCTGATGTTTCATGAAAACCTTCAGCTCATACGTCCCTGCATGAATATCCAGCTGTTCAGCACACACTGTTCACTGTACTGCACTCTCCCAGTTACACTTGAGCACAAACACAGAAATGTGCAAACACACACACACACACACATAGACGAAAAGGCAAGAATTGTTTACCACCTGCCGGCTTCCCAGAACTCATCAAGTACTGTTGACTTGTCAAACTGAGATTCTGTGTAACGAGCTGCACTGCACTTGTATCCACAGCAGGTTTGTATTCTCTGTCAGTAAACACAAATATCATCCACATTGTAAAAAAAATGTATTCAGGACTGATTAATTTGAGGTTCAAAACCCACTGAGGTCTTGGTTGTAAACTAACCACCAAAGGGATTAAAGGATTACCAGCAGCACCTCTACCAGTGTTTTTTACAGCCTTGACTTTATATATCCTGGCAATTCCTTTCTAATTGGCATTCACGCAGATCGCCACGGTAAGAGTACTTTTACCTCTGGAGCTGGATGGAGATATGGCAGCGCTAAAATAGGAATTTCAGTCCATTTTCAAACTGATCTACATCCAGAATTCTCGGGGGGGTTTATTCCAATCCTGGAGCCAAATGAGAAAAATGGATTTCTCTTACCAGCACCCACGCGCATGAAACATCTCTGCTGTAGGCCTGTCAGGGGCAGGGTATCTCAAGACATGTCAGAAAGAATGATTCCAGTTGTATCTTTTAGAGGAGCTTAATCAGTGTGTTTTAGGATGATACTGGTATGAATGAAGCCTGGAGCCGTAGTGTACTAGACAGAGGTCAGTGTGTTGACTTAAGGTGGAAACATTGTGATTTGAGGGCCAATTATGATTTCGATCAGGACTGTCAAGATGTGTTCCATTATTTAATCCGAATGAAGCCTATTTTTGCCATTTCTTTGCCCTTTTCATGGTGACTGATTTCTGTTTTGGTCCAGGAATGCGAAAGCTGCTGTTTTAGGCGCTGCCCGATGTGACAGTAATCGTAGTCTATCTGTAGTCCAGTTTGTTGTGCCCACTATTTTAAACATCAAGAAGAAAAACAGTGGTGGTTTTTGAAGGTTTTAATAATCTTAAGGTTTGTTTCAAGCTTAATTGGACTCATATATGGTAGCTACCAGCCAACATCAGGAGCTAATTCTGGTTTTTATGTAGAAATGCAAAAACTAGGTAGCGAAATTAATTTCCCTTAGGTAACAGGAAGTAATGGGCGGATGGACAGATTTCCAACTATCCAACTATCCAGCCATCCATCTACTGTATTTCTTTCAACCAATCACAATCACCAAGCATTGGCCCTGGCTATACTTTTACCAAAGTTTATGTACCAAAACCATTTGCTATGCACAGATACTGTAGAAAGTAACTATTCGTAAAACAAGTCCAATTTCAGCTTGTCTTCCAATATGACGTTCTATTCTGTCACTTAGCTCATGTGGAAATCTGTCTGAGTGGGATAGTGATCAGACACATCTGCCAGAGCAAATAAAACATGAGCTCATGAGTTACCAATTACAATTAAAGAACACAAAATTTCCTGAAAAGCAAGTTCATCAATCAAAATTGAATATACAAACAGTTGTTTTGTTGAACGATGTCAACACTTTCAATTTGTAAGATCATTTGAGATCATTGTCTTCCACCCAACATGATATGAATGCGGGCTTAGCCTACCAAGTTAGACCCATACTCAAGTCTCGTCCTTGCAAAAATACTTACAAACTAAACTGTCCCAATGTCCCACAAAGGCTGCCCTTGAGCCTTTATCCACTCTCCTAATTATTTACAGCGGTACTTCACATCAGGGTGACATGAGATTCTGGTGAGGGACAAACATATTAAGCACCATTCGTGGTAATAGGAGACAGTCATGAATACTAACACAAACCGAACCGAGCAGGGAATCCTTATCAGGAAAGTGAAATTGAGAAGTGTCCTTGCATTTCCCACACACAGTCATATTTGGTGCGGAATATGACCAACGCATGCTCTGCGCATGTATGTATGTATGTTTATATGTGTGTATCGGGTACAGAAAAGGGTTTAGGCTTAGCAGAGATGGAAATAAAAGGTTTTTTGTATGCTGCTAGAGTCTTAAAGAAGATTACCATATAAATTAGAGCAGCAATTCAAGGCACGGAGCACAGAAATCCCTCCTGTCACAAATTAATCAGCTGAACGACCGACCGGACGCAGACAGACCGTGCTCTCCTCTCTCTCTCTCTCAGAGACCCAGAGGAAATAACTCTCCCACTCTCTCTCCATGTTTCAGCCTCACTCTTTTATCCCTCTGTGGTTGGGTTTTCGTAATTGGTCTCCCCTTCTCTTCCTGTCTCTCCCCTGTCCTCTTTGCCTTTTTCTGTCTCCACATTTTCACTCTTTCTCTGTATCGTCTAATCTCTCTCTCTCCCTCTCTCTCTCTCTCTTTCTCTCTCTTTCTCTCTCTCTCTCTCTCTCTATGGTGAGCATTTTGAATCAAGATCACAGCGGGAAGTCAAGCTGCCTGCCTTGCTAGCTACAGATTCAGCTACACACACAGACAAACATACACACTCTCTCTCTCTTTGTCTCTTACACTACAGGTTGCTTTATGGCACGAAACGCAACAAACAAGGTTGTTGCCCTCTGCTTTTCAGTCTCCATCTTTTTGGTTTGATAATTGTCCTCTCTTTTTCTTTCCTCGCTATTCAGAACTAAAGATGATTATTTAGAAAAGCTGCTTTTAAAGAGCTCCACCTCTGCAGATTCTATGCAGCATACAGCAGAGATGCGTGCATGTGTTTCCTTCTATATACTCGTGATTTGTAAGCAGGTATTTTCAGATGTTGTTCTTCCATCCTGAATGATCAAGCGAGTGTGTTGTCCCTAGACGAATGGTACTCAAAGTTTTGACGACAGAGTGCCAAGTTAGGGAGCCAGCATATGATTGTATGCTGTCGCTAAGTAGTCTATTACATGTAAGCTTAATGTTTCTGAGGGCCATCATTGGCACATAGGCTGCACTTACGCAATTATGCCTTAGAGGAATATAAAAGAAGTGGACATAACATCTGGCTAAAAAGGAAAGCCACTGTGGAAGTTCCTTTAAACGTGCATTCTGTCGAATGACCAGCAGGGGGCGATTCTACTGAAAAAAAAAGTCTTAATGTATGAAATTCCATGATAAATTGATGCTAATTCTGACCTTATTTATTACCTTAGTAAACATTTTCCTAATGAGTTTATGGTCTTACTCTCTAGTTTTAGGTCAATACAGCATGATGTTCACTGTTAATTATAACCCCATGCTTTAGGGTGTGGCTCCCATGTGAGTGACAAACTGATACCACAGCAAACATGTGCATTGTGTACGTTTAAATAACTTAACTTGTTTTTGATTTACCTTGAATTATTGAAGCTAACTTGGTTAGCAGTGACTTTGTACTGCATAGCCAGATTGACCTCATGTTCTCAGTGAGCTCCACGCCCTTGACCATATATATTAACCTCCTGGTTCTAAAAAAAACAAACAAGGTGGCAATTCCCAAAATTCCAAATTCAAGGCTTCGATTGTCCACAAACCAATGGATGTCATTAAGGTATGTCCACTTCTCATGTACAGTCTATTGTGTTGTTACAACATGTGTTATACAGTAACACAAACAATCTTGTGGCGGTAATGTTGTACCAGCTTCTCTTGGTGCCACTGTTGGTAATACACGCTGGCTATGGATAAGGATAAACCTTGTCAGGTCACAGGAGGAAAAAAGTTTAAGTAGGTCGTGTGAAGAACTTTGATGCGAAAACATACTCAGCCCAAAACGTGAATGTTTGCATTTGAATACATAAACATTGTGAATGTATGTGTATGTGAAGGCTGCTGAGACCACATGTCAGACCTGTCCGTTCCCAGTTACACTTCTGCATTAACCAACTGCCTTAAACAACTCGAGACCACACAACCCTTTCTGTGGCTTATTTTTCCTTGAAAACTCTGTTTATCGTTTAGAACAGCAGATGTAGAAGCTTCCAGGACATGATGATAGGTTGCATCACTATTGCCTTATAAAGCAACAACACAGAAATGTCAAAGATGATTACTTCAAGCGATTGTTTTCGCAGTGGGCTTGTAGCTCACTTACAGCAGACCAGCGTTT